>VYZW01000706.1:583876-701765 GCA_013401315.1 Balaeniceps rex
GGCAGGGGCTTCCCCACCAATGTGATTGCAACGGAGAATGTCTTTCAAGAATCAGAAAAAGAAACCTTATTTATACCCAGCAAATGTACTAAGAGCAGATGCAGACCCTGCAAGGAACCAGGTGCACTCTGATATCCCAAAAGCCTGAAACCACATTTGGATAAGACAAGAGAGTTTTCCTTCAGAACAGGAGTGTGTTAATGAACAATTTTTCTTTCTTTAGAGAGCCCAAAGCCTTACCACCTCCTCCTCCTCCCACTTCTTGAAGCACTAGTGTAGAGTAAGAGCATAAAGGAATTACTTTTCACATAGACAGTTTATTCTAAAAGCATGTCTGGCAATAAAGGGAGAGAATATTAGAATCATTTAGTAACCATCATGTTTTGGCAGCAAGGGAGAGCTTTGGGTCTCTTAAAATGCTAGCATAGTTAAAAAAATCAATTCACTGCTAGCATAAACAGAAATATACTGAAACCAATACCTGAGCGTAAAATACTTACATGGTATTTTATACTGTGTACATAGTACACAGAAATTTAAACTAGTCTTTTCAAGCAAGGCATTGACTAACCACTGAATTCGTCTGGTTTTAAGGTGCAAACTTGTAAGTAAGCTCCACAGAAAAAGGAGGTTTTCAAGCATTGGTTTTCAAGCAAACCTCCCAAGTCCAAAACAAATGACTTTCACACTGTACTTGGATAAGGCTGGAGGGAAGAGGTAGGAAAAACAGTGTTGTTTCATGGAGGTCTTCTTTTCCTTGGCTTTTGGCAGTAGTGAAACACTTTCTTGTCTCAAGGACATTCTTCTTGATGTGCAGATAAGTGTCCTTTCTGTTTTCCAGAGCAAAACATCTTCTGGAATAAATACATCATTTACATTTTCTATGACATGTCCCTTAATTTTTGTTTCGTAATTGTTGTCCTTGGGAAAACAGCCTTGCTTATGTTTACAGGAATTTGAGACCTTCCCATATTTCTGCAATAAGTTACTTTGGTCACTGTCATTCCATTTTGCAGCCTACTGTGACACCAAGTCAGTCTGAATCAGCTCTGGGGCGTTTGTAGCAGGCAGACATGACACAGCTACCATGTGTGCTACTGTCCATGATAATTTTAGCACTACCTCCTGCACTATTCCTGTACCCGCAGTCCAGCACACTTGGTAGCTGTCTCACAGTTACGGTCTTTCAACAATGTCCCAAGTTACATGTAGTGATGATACACAAGTCACACAAACAAATGTGTTCATGCGAGGCCTCGGTGCATCTTCTCCCTTTTTGGGTGTTGAATATGATACTTGGATGCTGTGAGCTGCAGAACAGTTCAAAAACAAGCTGGCCTGAAGCCAGTTTGAGGTCCTTCCTATTTTTAAAAGCATCTTGAGAGGAGTAAGGGTAAGGGAGAGCAGTGAGCAAGTGTTTCCTTCTTGCTAGCACTATAAATCTAACTACATCTTTCTTCACTTTCTTCTTGAGAAGTCCTCTGTCATCCCATCCCCACCAAAAGACGAATTGGGATCAGCACAAGAAAGAACAGACAGGGGAGGAAATGTTCTCAGAGCTCTTCCAGACCTCAAAACCTCTGTCGAGAATACTAAGGGTTGGATGGGCATCATCCTGGGAAAAACTTACAGCCTTTGAGGAAAGAAGAGTGAAGGAGACGTCAGTCAAGAAGTGAAGCAGCATCACACACAATCAGCAAGAAACATTTGTCAAAGACCCAGAGGACCTCTTCTCCTGGGGATAACAGTGACAGATTCCCACTGTGACCAAAGAAGAAGGTGTCTGTCTCTACCTACTCGGCACTCCGCATTGCTCGCTGGTAAACCAGGAACATTGCTCTGAGGCCACTTGTATAGACCTGTGAGTAATGCAAGGCAGGCAGTACTTTGTACTTTGCTGTCTCACTGAGTTTTATACAGCTTAACAAGTTTTCCACAGTTCAGTGAGTGCTTAAAAGGTTCAAAGTTTCTTGTTGTTTATAAGAAGAATATCTGTGGTTTATCACCAATGCAATAAAACTGCTGAAAATAATAATCATTATCTGTGGATCTAACCCAACAGAAATGTCACAGTCCAATTCAGCACCCTTCCCAGCCAATATACAACAGTCATCTACAGATAATTAAACTCTCTATGAAAGCCAAGTACACAAATGAGAACCCATTGGGCAGCATCATAACCCTCTGGTAGGAGTTAAAAGCATATCTTAGCAACATGGCAGCATGAAGGACTTCGAAAATAGCCCTGTCAATACTTACTTGCTGGGATCCAGCCTCATCTAGAAGCCCTCACCACCGTCACCTTGGCAAATACACCTCTCTGGGCACTCTGCACATGCTCCGATGATGGTTAAACCATTCCTCGGTGCTGTCTCACATGTGATTAAGTGAGGTAAGGGAGCAGAGTCTCCTAGACTCACTATTGACATTGCAACACCATCAGTTTGAATGTACTGCTCTAGAAGGATAAACATGGTTTTGTTTTAAAAAATCTACATTTCTAAAACTGTCACTGTCTCTGATCCACTGACATGCTCCAGGGACCATGCCATTGCTCACACAAACATTGGAAAGTCCCTTTTTCATGCACATAATCAGATAAACGCAACTGTATGGTGTGTGGAGGGAGGGGGCAGGACAAGCAAACTCACAAAGACAGTAAAACCTTCCACTGAAGACATACATGAAAAACAGAGAGAGCGACGGGAAGGCAATACGTTAAGCAAAGCACATGGATGCACTGCTTTGTCCAGATATTTTGCTGCTGTTGCTGATGAGCAGAACTGGCGTGTTCTCCCCAGGCCCAAGGGATGCAAAATAAAAGAACCCCAAAAATTATTATATAGGATTAACTTAAGATAGTGAACAACTAAAGGTCTGCAATCCCTGATTTTGTTTTCCATATCACAAGCTCACATGCCTATTGCCCAGGATTTATGCTTTGGGGTGCTTGGCAAAGGGTGGAAAATCCCCAAATCCTGTATAAGTTACAGAATACACTTCTCCTTTTAAAGATAATCCATCTTTTTAGTTTGTCCTGATGACTTTGTGATGTTTGTATGGATCATAGATACTGCGTATTCCCCTGATAACCTTGGAGAGCAGGATAAATAGAGGTGCTGAGGGTAGGAAGAGCACCTTGTCCCGATACAGGAGGTTGATATGAGAGCACAAGTAAGCACAAGGGAGAGCATTTAGGGTAGGGCTGGCACAAGAGGTAAGAGCCTGAGTTTTGTAGAGAAAAAACAGTGGTTCAACAAGATTGCTGGAGAAGTAAGGCATGGGTTTGCATGAGCTGGCTTATCAGGAGTAATAGTTATGTACTTATTTAGCTGCCTTAAAACAATTTTTTAAATCCATGCAAGATTTTTGGATTCTGAAACATCATTGGCAGCACAACAAAAGCACAGAAGTATTAAAATACTCTATTAAACACGAAATTGTTCAGCTCTCTACTGAAATCTCTCCCCACCTCATTTTCCACATTCTTTTGCCCTCTTCATCATTCTGGAAATTGAATTTTTAGGCTCTCTCAAAATGGCTACAGCAGATAGTCTTGGTAAATCCAGCTGTCAAGGAGAAACACAGATCAAGGGTTTGTAGCCCCATACTATCCCTTTCTGCCATAGCTGACACCCTGTGGCTCATGATAAGTCTCGCTGCTGCAAAGTGGGTATTTTTACTTTTCTATTTTCCCCAAGGAGTTTTCAAGTAACAGCCTTTGCCCTGTAGCCTGTAGGTCAAGCAATTAGCTCAGTCATACCCATTTACCAAACTGTAGCTTTCTCCTTTTATGTTTTTGGTATATTCTTCAATCAGAAATGATTGAAATAATTATACCTCAATATTTTGGTTTCATAAAAGTTTTTGGGAAAGCACCTTAAAAGAATCCTTTATAACCCTTAAAGTGTCTTGTCGTCAGTATTCTTTCCCCAGAGTTTCTGTCTTCTCTTTCTCTTTTCCCCATAAATAACTTTATTCTGTAAATTTTATTTCAAAAAGTATAAAATCTTTGATTATCCATCTCAGCTCTCCCATAGTTCTCAGCAGCCCATAACAATACCAGCTTCTCCAAGGGTCATTTTTACATGCTTCTTCCTAGCTTTGTAGTTAAACTAGTAAAATGAGGAGCTAGTTCATTGTTAACCCATTTTCCACAATTTCCCTTTATATTTTATAACATCTTCGATATTTGAAAAAATAGCCCTCTGCCTCTCTCCTTTCCTTAACATTGTATTTCGTTAACCAGCAGTGTACGATCTGAGCTGCAACATTCAGAGAATCAATAACCAAAAACTTTTCCTCACCTCTCAGTGGCTCACTGAACATCAGGCCATAACACCACTCAGAAAACATATTAGTGATGTTGTGAGGTCTGTTGTTACCCAAGTCAATTCATTTCATCCCCTTTGCGCCGGACGGATATATACATGCTCTTTTCACCTACAAATCCCCAGCAGCCCCTGCAATTAATACCTAATTAACAAACAAAAGCAGAGATGCCAGGTGGAACAGCACAAAACCATTCACAGCTCACAAAAGGGAGCAATTAACTCCTGCCAGCTAAGGAGAGTAAGAAAAATATTTTGTTATTGAATGAAGCAGTGTTGCCAAGATTGGATGTGTATAAAAAAATAAAATAAACCATGCTCCAGCTCAACTGCAAGATGTGGGCTTTGATTCAGGAATTGCTTATGGTAGGCCAGAGGCTGGACCAGAGGGTCATTATAATCCCCTTCTGGCAGTAAGACTTAGAAATCCACTGTTCTTCCAACAGCTTTTAAAACAGATTATTTATGTCCTTTCATGTAAGTCATGAAGTCACTCCCACAAGAGATAAGGCAGACTTCACCACTGAATGAGCTAAAAACTGCACAAATTGGCTTCCCCCAGCAAACTTAACACTTGTACATGGCTAACAAATTAGCAACAGCATCTGTGGAGGGGAAAAAATATCGTTACTGTTCCAATTTGAGTGAAGACATGCTTGGGTTCAGGCTGAGGTTAGCTAGCGGGTTTTGGCTGCTGGAGCCGTGAGCCCTGTGCACGTGTTGTCCCTGCAGGGTAAATCAGCCCCTGTCCCCACCGCAGGTGAGCAGAGAAGGTGGCTGCCGCAGGCTGGCTCTGCAGCAGAGCTGCGTGTGCCTTCCCGCTCCCTCTGCATCCTCCTGCGGGGTGAGCAGGGGGGAAATATCCACGTCCATCTCCCTGCCTCTTCTTGTCCCATTTTCTCTGAATCTGAAACACTTGTCCTAGCTGATACACCTGGCCTCAGAGCCTTCAGTCTGCTTCTCCGCTCATCCCACCCTCTATGACCCCACAAAAACTCTTGGTTTGCACATATAAGGGTGAAACAGCACTGGTCTTCTTTCATATTCAGCAAGGCAGGGACAGATCCTCTCTGATAAGAGTGCTGCAAGTGGGCAAAGAGCATGGGCAACCCCTCCTGCTCTCCAGCCATAAATGACACATTAATTGTATTTAAGGTTAAGAACTCCTCCCAAGTCTAGATCCAAAATTTAAAATGCCTAGGCAAGGAATATCACTCTCACTAATAAAAAGGATGATTCTGTGAAAAATCTACTTTGCTCTCAAGTCTGAGTCCTCTTTACATGTGTTGTGTTTCTGTCGGTGCTGGTAGCAAACCAGGACTTGGCAGCTCCCCGTGGGTGTACGCTCCCCAGCCCTGGCTGTCAACCACCCTTCCCTGCACACCACGGCAGATTAAACTCTGTTATTACCATTAGCGTGTTTCTCACCAAGTATCCAGGCACTGTGCCTAGGGCTTTAACTCCCAGGTATCAGATCAGCAACTGAAGATGTGTTTGGAGAGGAACAGACGTCAGTGGACCAGCAACAGTTGTCCCGTCCATCCTGCCCCGCCGCAGCTCATGTGGGGACATGCAGCACCCACCTGCCAGGCACTCAGATTTTTTTTCAGACACCCTGATGCAATGCTGCAGTTTGCTAAATCCTACGTGCTGAAGCCAGTCACAATCCCGTTGCAGCTGGTGCACGCACGGTTCCCAAGTCCTGCATGGGCTGGCCAGTAAATCAGGCCTGTAAAAGTATTTTTGGCCCCCTGCCCAGTATGTGTACCTCTTAATCCCTAATTCCAATTGTGTAAACAAGGCATGACATAACGGGTGTGCCATGGAAATATGCACTATAAAGTTGATTACCACGCTTCATCCTATTAGAATAGCAGTCACTGTAAAACTATAGATAAGGCTAAAGCAATTTATTTGTGTTTCTAAAGGAGATGGGCACATTTTTGCTTTTCAGAGCATGATCAAACTTGACAGGCAGACTCTAGAGCTACTTTGTAGCTCTTATAACAGCACATTTTGACCTATACTGGCTGGGAAGTTTTAAAACAGATATCTCAAAAGGTCAGATTGACCATGGCCTTTGCTCAAGTATGCAAAGAGGGAGAGCATAAAAAGCATTGGATTGCCTGGGTGACCTCTACAGCTAGATGTAGTTTCAGCTCCTGCTCTCTCCTGAATGCAAAAGGCAGCTCCCAGTGCTCTTGGAGGAGGCAGGGAGCTCGGCAGTGCTAGGGAGGGAAGAGCTGTAGCCTTATCCCCAGGCAGCCAAGCTGGCTGTCACGGGGACGATTTTGTGCCAGGATGACAGGAGACAGCTGTGGTCCCTTTGTCCATCCAGCAGCCTCCAGCAGCCTCATACAGCTCACAGCTCCTACCTGCAGCGTATGGGTCAAGCCTGAAATCACCTGCTCAGGGTCTCCCACGGCATCTGTGACAAAGCTGGGACTTGAGCCCAGGTCTCCTGGGTCCCAGCCCTGTGCTCATTCTTCCTAGCTGCCTCCTACTGAGGCAGGCAGGTCTTGACTTTCCTATGACTCCATAACACACACACAAGGCTTACTTCATGACTATGTCCCACCCAAGATCCTTCATCAGGGTTAAACATTTCCTTAAAAATGTTTCGGGCATGACACAGATCCTCCAGTCTCTAAATCTGAGCCAAACCCTGCTGTACCTGCAGGTGGAGAATCCTCTCCCTGGAGAAAGCATGGATTCACCCTCTGTCCCTCCTACTTCCCACGGCACCGCAGCTTCAAGGGGAACCAAACACCCAGCACAGACCTCAGTTACGTGGAGGACTTTTGCTTGCGGCCAGGCAGAAGCCAGAGCTGCTGAGCCCGGGGGTTTCCATCCCCGCTTCACGGTCTGGGGCCAGACTTCTCAAAAAACACATGAAACCTTGAATCTGCCCCAGGTTTGCAGCAAGCAGAAAAACTTTGCAGTTTCAGATTTCACTTACAAATCAGCTCTGAGGAAAACAGCTAGTGTGATCGAAGTCATTAAAAATTGATATAATTAACAGAAATCAAGGGTATAATATATATCAACTTGTGCATGAGTTCAAAAGCTCTTTTTAAAGGCATAGGAACCAAGGAATTTTTCCATTATCTCAAAAAGAGCTAGATAAAGTCTTCTGCTTGTAGAATTAAGCCTGTAGCAGCTGGTAAAGTTACTGAACCAGCTACAGCAAGCCTTGTTCTGTGTTATAAAGACATCTCTCTTGCTGGAGAAGAAATGTTAACGTGCATTCACATAGGCGTTTTTTTTAACCTGATTCTTTAAGCACCCCCCCATCTCCCACCCTCTCCCTCTGTCACCTCTTGAAAAGGTTTTTCAGACTGGAGCTGTACTTGAATTTAGTCTAATTGGAAGGAAATGTAAGACCCAAATCTTGGTTCTCAGTGGCATGGAGATACTTGCGTACAATCACGGTATGCAAAGCAGCAGAAGTCTGAATTCATAATTGGACGTTCCAAAATGTAATTATGAAAGATGAAATGCTCCTTTCAATGAGAAGGCCGTAAATAGAATAATTAATTTTGTGTTTGCTTGAACAATTCTGTATTATGGACCTTACACTGGAACTGAAATTAATTAAGTGCACCAGGATTTATGGAGGAGGTGAAGAGAGAGGGAAAAAAAAGAATTAATCTGAAGTAAAAGATAGATGACTTTGTGAGTGTAATGATGCGTTAGTCTGGGGTATTCTTTAACAAATTTAGCAGGCATGTTCTGGGTACAAACAGCACTCGCTGACAGAATTATCTCAACTAATGCAGCTGCTGGACTCTGAGCAAATTGAGATTGCAGATGAGTACTTTAGATTTGGAGCTATTAACCCTCCATGTGCTGGAGACTATGTTTCTGTTCACTCAGTGGGAAGGATGGCTGTTTGCCCTGAGCTAAGGTCTGCAGGACGCGGCTGTGCAGCAGCTCCTTGGGCTTGTATGCACACACATGTGCAGGCACACACATGCACTCACTCGCCCCGTGCTCTGCGCAGTGGTTGAGTGCAATGCAACGCCGGTCTCTGCCCAAAGCCTGCTGACACAGCCAGGCGGTTTGGGAGGAAAAGCGGAGGAGAGGCAGAACGCTCACAAGAAAGGGAAGTGAAATGAAAGGGAAGAGAGTTCAGGGTAACATCTCTCAATGGACTCAGAGAAAGAAGAGATGGCGACTATTGCCAGTTGAGGTTTTTAAAGCAAGTGAAGCCAAAGCGAGTGCTTGAAAGAATAACTCTAAACCAAACAGCTTAGTTGTGAGGAGCTATTCCTGAGCTCATTTCATATGAAAATCCAGAGTTATTCTTTTTTCTGCTGAGATCAGGCTATAAAAACCCAGGTGTAAAAATCTCCTCCGATGCTTCATTCAAGACTAAAGCATTTTCCAGTCCTGAATGAATTTCAGATTTACCAGCCTGGCAGAGACCCCTGAGATACCCAGGGCAGTGAGTGCTTCCAACATCCGGAACAGTCACTCAGAAGACATTTCCAGTCCCATAAATGTTATGCCTTACTGGTATAATTCTGAATAAAATAATGTAATTCGCTATAGATCCACGAGTAATCAATGCGATGCTTCCCCTGCTAGGCGTCATTCAGAAGCAGCACTTTCTAAATCATTGGCTCAGGCCATGCCGTACTACTGCACAGTGCGGGGACACTGTGGTGTTTAGCACGTTATGTCTTTGGAGTGTCAGCTTTCCCTGCCCAAGAGCTGGCCGCTGAGAGACACCCAGCAGCTGGAACCAACCCCCTGTGAATTTTTTAAGACTCCAGGAAGCGACCGATTAGGATGTGCTGGTGCAGCCCTGGAATGGACGGAGAAATCACAAGTATTGAATAGAGGTTCCCTTATCTCTGATTTACCCTCTGCTCCTCCTCTGCTGGGATTTCTTTCTCAGGTCTGATTTTATTCCATTGTGGGATTATGGCAGTGCGGGACTGCGACCTCCTTGTGTTCCATGGGCATCTGCTACAAAAGACTGGTGGTCCAATTAAGCAGAAATTGTAGCATGGTTCATCAAAGTTCAGCATGACAAACTTCTCCAAGTCACTTCTCCTTGCAGAAAGCCCAGTGGAATGCTGTGGTTGGTGAAGTCACTGGGATGTGAAAGGTGTGAAACACATAGGTCTATAACCCTCAGGCAAGACTTGAGGAGTGTCACAGCCAGGGCACATGGCAGGTTGTGAGTCTGAAACATAACCCTGTTCTTATCAGATCAAGCTGCTCCCAAGCCTCAGCGTTACCTCTGGGCTGGAGAAGATCCACAGCAGTATGATAGCTTTGTCCCAAAAACCAAAGCACCGGGGTGCAGGAATGAGAGCCTCTATCCCCATGGAAGAAAGAGCTGGGATTGTGCAGTACCAGCTTGCTGCTACACAGAAAACATCCACAGACACTCTTAGAGTTATAAGGTGCCTGGATGATGGTTGCCCAACGACATACGTTGATCTCTTGGTAGCAGAGTGCACTTGGGTACAATGCCTATTTGCTTACTGATATTTATTTTCATTTTCTACAATAAAATGCTAAATATGAACTACGGTTACTCTGCTTTAAATTGCAACAAGAGCTGCATTTTCCACTTGCTTGGTTATAGCTCTTTAAGTGATACATTATATTGTTTGCCAGAATACTTCTACAAAGTCTTTGCTTCATTTAACTTGTAGAACAATTCAGCCAGATTGGTCTATAAAAGGTGTACTTAAAATCAGGATTACCCTGGGACTCAAAAGTGCTGGGTGCTAAAATGCAGTCTCTCATTTCCCATGGCCTTCTGAGCATTTGAACATATTTATACCTTCTGCATTGCAGCAAACTTAATCAGAAGGACAGGCTTGCTAACATCTGTGCATTCCATTCACTTCTGGAGTCGTCTCAATCTCTTCTGAAACTTGATTCTGGCTGTCAAAATGCATAGCTCTCTATGCTGGGTATTATTTGGACATTTAGACATCTGTCATCAGGAAGTGTGATAGATGGTTTTATTAACCCGCAAAGGCAAAGACTGTGACAGCGAAGGACTCTTAGGCAGGGAGAAAGTATTCTGCAGACCTTACAAGTATGCTCGATACTTCTCCCAGCCTACAGTTGCAGCAAGGACTGAACACTTGGAAGCGAAAGATGTGTTACACATTAGCTCAAGCTGGACATATCCCCCCCAAGCTTTGGCCAAAACGAGTAAAACAAGTAACGTAGGTGATCTGTTATCCCCAGCAGAAGAGACTTCTCATGATGGACTGATCTCCAATAACACAAACTCCTGCAAGTAGGAGTTTTTGCAGCAAGCTGTAGCTAGAAATGAAGAATGTGCTTTACAAAGAAGTTTAAGGAAAATGGAAATCTATTTTAATAAAAATCATCACAAAGATTTCATTTGAATTGTTTAAATTCACCAACTAGTCCCCACAGCTGTTTTTTTTTTCTCCTGTTCAAATACTTTCTCCTTCCAACCTCCCACCTAGCAGTCACCTGCAGGCAGGACTTTGGACCAACAAAAGCTTAAGGCAAAATCTGCAGCCAAACTGGAATTTTGGGATGCTTAGTTTGGGGGTTTAGTTTGCATCCATATGTAGTTTTAGCCTGAGTAGGGACAATCCTTTCTGTCTCACAACCTTCCAAAAAACATTCAGATGCAATTAATCCTCACTGGTTTTCCATTTCCCGTGATTCTAGGACTCCTGCGCTGAGGCTCCCAGAGAATTAAGACCAGATACAGATAGAGGAACACGTCCCTCCTACTTGTTTTCTACAGAGACTGTTACTACAACAGCCAGTGGCTCACAGCTGGGAAGGGACGTGGCTCCTGCAGTCACAAATAGAAAAATCAGGAGAACACAGACTCTGGGATGAGATCCTGGATGGAACCAGGCAAAGGGACCTGAGCAGCCTGTCCTGAACATCCCTGCAGTATGCTTGTATTATCTCTCATATAGATGAGGAGGTGGTGCTGGCGTGGTTAGCACAGAATATGGACAACTATAGTTTAACTTACATCTTTTCTACCAGATTTCCTTTGTGATCCAGAGAAAATCTTCTCAACTGAGTCCTCTGAAGGGTCTGAGTGCTCAGTTAGCCTCGGCAACTTCACTACTGTTTTTGCTAGCCATGTGATTGGAGTTAGGTGCATTCACAGAGCTATAGGGCTGGTGTTTGAGGTCCAGGTAGTCTCATTTTTCCCTCTCTTTGCTGTCCCCCTGCTTTAAGCTGATTTTTTTTGTGAGCAGCGTGGCTCCCCCATACTCCCACTGAGCATGCATTTAAGCCCCTGCAAACATGCCAGTATATGTGTGTGTATTACATGCGTATGCAAGCACATACACATATAGATATGTAAGTATATAGAGATACATACTGTGATGCTGGTAAACTTTATCATTCTAAGGGCACTAGAAAGATGGATAAGATAAAATCAGTTGTTTCTTTTTATTCATAAAAGGGAGTGATTGCACTCAGTGTTTGTCTTCACCATTTGGGAAAAGCTGAATTTGAAGCTTTAGATTTGTAGGTTTTGGCTTGTTATATATATTGCAAACATTTCAGGGGAATCCATGTTAAGTCCCATGACACTACTTCAGACTGTGAGAGATGTATAGTGATTTCCTTTAAGCCCTAATTTCTGGAAACAAATGACTGGCTAGAAACCTCAGCTTTCAATATGAAAAGAGAGAAAAAGAGGTTGGTAAAATTTCTGTGTATGGGAAATTTGAAAATGTGATTTAAATGGATGCAGCAGTCTTTCAAACCAAACAGGATTAAAAAGTTTACATGGAGCAATGAACAAGCAAACTCATAACAAAGTCTTGAGCTCATTTTTGTCCACTTGCTTTGACAATGATGCCACACACTACCTGCAAAAAATAACATGTTTTATCCCATGCAGAAATACAAAGGCTTATTTTCGGAAACACCCTGTCAATAAAAGCAGAAAAAGGCAAATCTCCCTAATCACTGTAACGGGATAATTCAAACTAATAACATAACCTGCAGTTTTGCAGTTTTATATTATTAGAAGGAATGGAAAAAACCTCACCAATCCCCATGACACTGATTCATCAAATAAATTAACTCTGTTCATCAGTTAACTCTCACTGGTCAAATAGGGTTAAAATTCTTGGATCTAATTCACATTGCTAATTTCACAAAGGGGAAAAAAAGCACACTGGGATAGCAGAAGCCAAATACGCTATTTTGCCATAACTGACTGAACCTTGGGTGCTGGTGTTTTATTCTTGTAATATTTCTTTTAATAAAGAAGTGCCTGATTAAAATACCCTTTTACAAAACATTAATTCAGGAGCTAAAAAAAAATTCAAATGAACTCAAATAGATTTTCTCTGGTACGTTAGCATTGCATTTAGGATAATGGATAGGGAGAAGGATGGATTCTGTAGGTATAAATCAATAGGCGAGGGGAGCTGATGAAACTGCAACCTGTGAGAGTGAAGCCCTAGTGGTTTGTGATATCATCAGGAGCCCAAGATTAATTCGTTTGACAGTCCAGTCTCCTGCATTCATTATTTTAACAACATGCACACAGGACCAAGATACACATGTTAACCAGTCAGCTAACATATATTCACTCAGAGCCCCTACAAGCACTGGGTTTAAAGCAAAAATCCCAGCTGATTTGTTGGTAGGATACATGAATAGATTATCCTTTTTATTGTTGTAAAAAACTGGATAGAGAAAGTGGGGGTTGTGGAGAGATGGAAACATAATCGGCAGCTTTGGATTAGCCACACCACTGGCCACACTGTCCAGTCACGCACCAGTCAAGGACCTCGTTCTGCCACTCTTACAGGGCTCAGTGCTACCTTCACTGAAGTTGTGTTAATGACTCCATTAGGATTCCAAGGGGAATGTGATTGGTGGCAGCATGGACAAATGAACTACACTCTGATCCTAGCGTGCTTTTTTGATGGCTTCTGCCTTTGAATTTTCTCTGGCTGAAAATAAAAGTTTCTAGAAGAGAAACTTTTTGGTTTGCAAGAAAAAGAAAAAGGAATTAATATAAGTCAATCAGGTGCTGGAAACCTCAACTGTTCTTATGTACTCTCCATTTTCTATGCAGATATCCCACTGCTCATTTTTCTTGCAGGCTCATGACCAAACCCTGCTCACCTCATGCTCCATCTAAAGGCCTCTGAAACCTGTGAAAGGGCCATTGCTTTTAATGGCTGTTGGATCAGACCCTCGTTCTTAGGTATAGCCCCATTAATTTCTTACAGGCTGTTCATGTGAGTAAATTGGCCCCAGTTTGGCCCCAAGTCTGTGACTTTCCCAGCCCTGGGAAAAGGCAGAAATCCCTGTCATGTTCTGCTGTACGGTCTATCCTGTCCAGCTGGAGTTAAGTGTACCTCATTACTCAGGGAAATTTGGATTTGGACAATTCTTCACTGATAAACAACATATTGCCATAATTAGCGAGTGTGGACTGGGAATCCTGGAAATGGAGTCTGTCCAATCTGTCAATTTAGGAACATATTGTTTAATTTACACAGTGCAGCTCATTGTGCAACCCGAGAAGGCTCCCCCAGCCCGGGCCGGAGCAGGGCTTTCTGCTGCGTCCAATTTATGAAAACAGCTATTGAGTTCAGACAATAATTTTGACACTCTCCTTTTTCCTCTTGGACTCCACATCTAGGATGAAAGTGTGCAGTTGAAAGAGGCCATGCACGGTTCCTGTGCAACCATGGCCAAGTTGTTTTTCACAGCTAAGCCGTGAGATTCCCCATTTTCTATCAGGAAAGTCTTCCAGAAGGGGAGACTTCGTGCAAGAAGCGTTGTGAGAGAGAACAGTAGAGCCCAAATGATTGTACTTAAGTGCCAGATTCAACACTCAAGACCCCATGCTGGTATCCCCATGCTCTGAGGGTCCTGACCTGCAGGATGAGAGAAGCTGACCAACCTGGACTCCAGCATGCAGTCCAAGATGACCATCCAAAATCTGCTCCACAGAGTGCTGTTCGTTTTGTTTGCAAATTACCTCCAGACCCATGAAAAGGCTAACAGAAATGCACAGCAGAGCTGTTTTAATATGAATACACGCTAATAGATTTCCCCCCTGACTGACCAGCCTCATTGAGCATTGTGGTTTGCCTCCCGTTCTCCAGGCCAAATTCTTCTTCAGCCATCAGACTTCCCTTTCATCATCCTGCCTGTCTTCTAATCAAAGCAAACCACTCTAACTTTTAAATTAAACTAATTTTCATATTGTCCACATATACATACAGTTAAGAAATTACAGTGACAAAAAATGTTAATTTTTCTTTCCAGATGCTTGTAAAACAGCCTTAACATATGTCCGCTGTTTAATTAACAGAGCGGCAGCATGGTGGAGAGAAGCCAAACTAATAATTTAAAGAAGCATTCTCCCTCCCTTGATTTGAATCCCAAAACACATCCATCATGTGCATTTCTGAAACTGCAAAAGATTTAATTTTCTGAACTTTCAGCAAACATCATAAAACAAGTCAAAGAGAAACCTGGAGTCAGGAGAGATCACCTTTGAAAGAGTTCAGCTTCAGAACTTGTACAAGAAATTCATTTCGTTAAGTGAATAAAAACTCCAGCGCGCTTTTTTTTTTTTTTTTTTTAAATTAGCTTTTATTGTCATCTCCTGCTGGGTGGCCAAAAGGTGCCATTTTGCTGCTCAGGTTCTAGTCCTGAGCTGCCTCCTTGCTCAGATTGATGAGGATGTAATTTCTTCCTACAAACAGAGCCAAGATGAAGCCAGTCATCTCACATACTCCCAGCCCCTTTTTCTGTAATATTTGTGCACTGCAAAATTTCTGGAGTACCTGTCTTTACCCCTCAGGAGGTACAGACATGCTGCTACCCCAACTTATAGGTGGGGGACCCAGACATTTTAAATTGCATGTTAAAAACATGCATTTTAACTCCACTTTTGAAATCCGGTTGGCCACATGTCCCCTCAGCCCAAGTTCTGGAGGGGGAGAAATGAGGATGCTGAGGACCTTGGTGCATGGTGAAGGTCTCACTCCTGCAACCTGGAGCAGATGAAGTCAAGAGATGGCAGCCCAGCACATGGCTGATATCCCAAGCTCTGCTCTTCTAAGTGCAGCATTGAGGGCTTGAGCTTGAGCTTGAGCTAGAGCCAGGCTCGCTGCTAGCAGTGGGGATAGAGAAAGTGCTGGTCTCTGAGCTCACATGCTCTCGCAACGCTCCTCTTTGCCCCCTCACATAGACAAGGCCACAGGGACGAGGCAAACTTAAAACTATCACTTGCAAAATTGGCACAGAGATCACATCTCTGAAGCCAAAGTGGACTTCGCAGCAGGGATTCTGCCCTCTCTCTGAAAGCACATCGAGAGCTTCATCCCCCCGCTGCCCCTCGCATGTCTCAGATGACTCTAGGTTATTTAAAGGTGCAAAAAGTTCTCCTTACCACGTGCAATGGTTGTCAGCAAGCAACAACTTGTACGTAAAAGGGATCAAACCCCACATGGAGATTACTCTGAGATCCATGGGGAGGAGGAGATGCCACCACAGCCATTAACCCCTTCTGGGATAATGAGACATGCAGAAAGTCAGCGCCGCCCACCTCTCACAGCCAGAAATAATGCTTTTGGCCCTCATCCTCTGCAAAGCTAATGACTCCTCCTGAGGGACCAATATGCCTGTGGAAAGGAGGTTGCGTTTTATCAACCTGACGGAGGAGCCTCCGTTCCCAAAGAGACACACGGCGTAAAAGATAAAGCAGCACGGTGCCAACTGGGGAAATACACCCTTTCCTCTGTGAAAATGAAGAGATTTGTCAAAGGTGATGCTATATTTTATTACTGTATTAAATGGAAGAGCACATTAAAAGACTTCTGTTAAATATTAACCAGGAAGAGGAAAGACGGGGACAGAGCACTTTCCTTCTACACCTTTTGTAGGGAATACTCGGTCATAAAGCAACTCAGAAATTAATCTGCTGATAGATTAGAGACTGTGAGTGTTAATTGACCCTTTGATCTCCCAGTTGTTATTTTGGGTCTTGCAGGGAGGGATATTAATGAATCTGAAGGTATTAAATGAATTCCTTACTTGCTGTGGCAGCATTTGGCTCCCAGCAGAGAGCATCCCTTTGGGCTGGTCTTCTTGAAGGGGCGAAGGCATGGAGACAGGCATTACAGCACACACACAACAGGCAGGACAAGAGCACCCGGCTGTAGTTACCAAGCAGTCTTCATGCTCTACATGGCTAAAGGGAGTTGAAAAATCCCCAGCTTGAAATAGAGAGCATTTCACAAACTCTTGGATCAGCGTCACTGCTAATCCCAGCACAGCTCAAAGCAAGCGGATCTGTTTATCCCCTTTCTCCTTTCAGAGCCCACCAGGAGGGTGGTATAAACAGACCTGGGCATGTCCCCCCAGGTATTGGTCATCCCTGGCGCAACTCTGCAGCCTCCGAGGGGGTTACACCAGGCGTTCATTTTGCCTTGTTGTTTTCAACATGGAACCTCAGGCTGTTTGTTCCAGAGGTCCTTCTCCAAAATTGCAAAACCATTGGACCATGGGCAAGGTCATCGCCTAGGAGCAAGGACTGAATTGCAGAACTCATGCAAAAGTCTGAGCTGGGCTTGTTCATGTCATGGCCCTACATGTTACTAGTATCGTGATCAGACATCATTTCTCCAAGCCATGCAGAGAGTGGGAGGACCATCTTGGATGAAGTTTCTTCTTAATCTAAAAGCTGGAGATAAACATTTGGAAAAAAATTGCAGGCAATGAGTCAGTTAATATAGCAGGGACTTTCTCCAGAAATCTGGCCAGCTCTTTCCATTAAAGAGCTAGTCTTTGGCTAGCTCTCCAAAGGAGGCTCAGTGACTGTGTACATTAAAAATGCTATCACCATTATGGTCTGTTCACTAAAGGTACAAGAGCATGACAAATATATGTAATTTGCAAATTGGCTGGTCTTTTGCAATAATTTAGAGACACTAGTTAGAGGCAATAGAAATCTAACAATTACTGATGTTTAAGGTTTGCATTGTTGCTCTGTGAATATTTCATGCATAAATGAACTTCCCCTGGACCAACTGCTGTTTCTGATGAGGCGCTCTGAGGCTTTATTGCCAAATACACAGCAGGGCTCCCCCAATGAGCCACATAACGGATGATGCATCGCCTTTGCAGCTTAAATAATGCAGGGTATCTGCATTTTATAGAGTGGTGGTACACTTTATTTACATATCAAGTGAGTGGCCAGACTGAATATGAAGAAATATGTGAAGGAAAGGACATGGCACTTTTAATATTTCATATTAGCAAGCCCCCTGCAGGAAAAGCCTAGGCAGACTGAGATGTGAGCTAAACTGCCTGATTTCTGTGTGCGCATGTGTCTCTCTGACAAAATCTCTTGCAAAACTAATGAAATATATCCCTTTTCCCATTCTTGCAAACTTCTTCAGCGCTAATGAAAACAAAAGGCATAATCTGCCAATCAGAGATTGACTTTCCAAGTGCCATCTGTTTGGGAAGAGAATCAAGCCCACCCTTAAAATCTCATCCTGTTCCTTCCTGGGGCTGCTGGGAGATGTAGTCTTACTCTCTATCACTCCGAAGGGAGCCACAGAGGATTTCTGCTCGTAGGGAGACCACCCGCAAAGCCTCATCAGCCTGCTAGGACTGCAAGGAGGCCCAGAGCCCACAGAAAAATCATCATCCAAAATGCAGAACTACTGCAACAGCTGATGATTCCTCCTGTGTGAACCAGTCTGGGTTGATGGAAGGGAAAAACAATATATAAAAGCAAGAGCTAGTTCCTCCCTATGGAAAATGGGGCTTGCACATCATTGTCCATGTGGGACTGGATCTCAGGGTATGAACCCTCTTTCTAGAGTGGGTTATCCAAGCATTCAGACTTGACCCACTCATAAAATCTTCCTTCCTCATTCATGAAAGCCCCTCAGATCTCAGCCTGGCGTAGCCAAGTGCAAGGGCTGGGTCCAAGCCCAGGAGTGTTGGCTGTCATTACTGTCCTCCTGTAGCAAAGAGTCCCAGTCACCAGACGTGGCACAGATATTAAATTGTTTAAAGCAACAATCTGCTCCCTCCACAGAGAGAATAGCCCAGCAGAGCGTAGGCACCGATTCTTCACCTGCTTTTTTGCAGGACTGGTGGGGATGTGCCTATCGGCAGCACGCCTTAACCTCCCACTCTGTCCAGTGTCTGTGTGAAAGCGTGCAGCATCTCCTTCACGTTATGTCTCATTCAAAGCAGAACTGATGTGTGCCAGTCCTTTTTTGTACAAACCTATTAAAATTCCAATGCAAATGACCGGATTCATAATCTGAGTTTCATTGAGAAACACAGTTTCCTGCTTTCCCCAGTAATGAAATTATTGGTTGTGCAGATGCTCCATTTCTAAGCTAACTCAATCTCTGACTGGTTTTTTTAAGACTGTATGTGTGAGGGCAGGGGTACGCGGATGTGCAGGTTTGTGTGTGCATGCACACACAGAGACACATCTGCACAGCATGTTTCCCAGCACGCAGATCTGTAGGCTATTTAGTTAGATAGCCAATTAGAATTATAAATGCAATGGGAATACCAGCAGTATATTCTGTAGACACGATTAAAAATAAACTGGGAAAGCTAAAAGCAGCTTAGTCGCCAGAAACTAATACACTACAGGGGCAAGTTGTGGAAATGCCTGATTATTCTCTTTTGCTCACTCCATCCCTGGGGGATCTTCCTGAACTGTTACTTTAACTGCTCAACTTGCCTTTTCCACTGTGATAGTCAGCAGATGAAGCCCTTCACATTTAAGTGTAATAGTGCCAGAGAGACCAACTGCTCCTCAGAGTTATGACCTATAAATGTCGCTTCTGTGTCAGAATGAGAATGTGCCACTGAAGATGCTGAAGTCTGCAGAGGGTTTGCTTGACAATTCATGCAGGCCATTAAACTTACTCCTCCCCTCGTCCCCCCAGCATTGTGTACGCTGGGATTTCTTGCTTGCTTTCACAACTTTCTGAGTAGTTCTTCCAAAGCTGGCAACAACTGAGCAATTTATCCCTGGGACAGAGCGTATGGCACAGCATTTGTTCAAGTTGTTCTTCTTGTCACCTGTCATGCCAAATAAGAGCTCCGGGACAGACCGCCTGTACTTTCCTGCACCAGGTGTGGGTATCTTTACCCAGAGCAGAGGGGAAATGGAGATGGACATTGGGTGATGCCAGGATGGGACAAGGGGTGCTGTAAGGTGGATATAAGTCAGCCCCCTGTCCCGGCCGATTGCCAGACACAGGGTGTATGGCTTGTTCCCTTTGCACGGGAAACCGCACAGTCTTCTCCATGCACGCTTGTCCTTTACTAGAGGTGGCCTGGGGGGTCTGGAAGGAGAAAGAGAACTACTTATGTTGCTCCACAGCACCCACAAGTTTCTGGCCAACTGAATAACTGTGTTAGAGGCATTTCAGTCTGCCTTGGTCAGGAGGACACGATTACTTCTCAGCCTGAAGGGTACAGCAAGAATAATAACAATAGCTGAGTGCAGGGGTTTTTTCTTGGCTCATAAACTGCTTCTGTCCTCAGCTGAAAGCCCATTTCACCACTGCCATAAGCACATCTCAGAAGAAATGCAGGCATTTACACCACGTTAACATCTAGCCCAGCATCCACATCTACTCGGGTACAAGATAGAGATATCTAATATTTACTTATTTCAGTTATCTCTTAGACCCTGACAGTTTGCTCATAAGGAGTGCACGGGAGCCTTGGGAAGTGCCGGTCCCCAGGGCAGGTGCAGATACGCTGTGGTGTGCTCGGGCAGTGCATCAGCAGTGTAGGACATGGACAAGGTGCGCACACCCGCTGATGTTCCTGCCCCTTTTCTTTCTGAGAAAAGAGAGTTGATGTTTTGGAGACTTTGGAAAGAGAAGAAAAGCACCTCTCCAGGAGGAATGATGGTGTAGAAAACCCCAGGGCTTTCTGCTGCATGGCTGACAGATCATCGCCTGTGGGGGTGGCAGGGCAGAAAGGAAAAGCCATGGGCAGCAGAGGGGATGAGGCTGGGGTGAGAAACAAGCCCTCGCTGCGGGGCAGTCCTGTGCAGGTCTGTGCAGAAGAGGCTGGACGATATAGACGGTGCAGCCGGAGGAGGGTGACAGACTCTCTGCAGTGAAAGGAGGCAGATCATATGGGGAGCTGCTCTCTGGGTAGGAAAACAGAGTAGGATGGAGGAGTGCTGTGAGACTGATGGACAGGGCTAACTCTGCTCGGGGTGTTATTATGCTTCACATCAGTTTGAAATCTGGAGGAACAAGCCTGAGATAGCCCCAGACTGTGAAAAGTCAGATGCAGCCAGATGCTCCTCATCTAACCCGCCCCACTCCCAGCTCCATCCCATCCTGGGGTGCTCCGGGTCCCCCACAGGCTTCCCAACAGCTCCTCTCCCTCTTCCCAGTCACCCCAGGCTGGCTTCACCCTCTCCCAACTCCATCCCCTCTACAGCAGCCGGGGCGGCTGCCGGTCCCACCAGCACGCATGGATGAGGCAGCAGCTGATTTTGCAGCCACTTGACCGGAGACGACGGTTGAAGCGGGACCGAGACAGGGAGGGGGAAAGCTGAGGATCCTTTTGAGACCGCCACCTGGGACTGGCGGCACTTCTACTAATGCACAGTGAACAGCTAAATCATACATTATTGATTTGTCAGACGTATTTGCATATAAATAAGCATGATCATTCATACAAACCTTAATGTTGTTGTTCTCCCTTTAGTGTTGTGATCACAGATGAATGACTCTAGTTAGACACAATTCAGGAAAGCTTGTACCACTGCAGCAAAGTAAGCTGCTGATTTAAAACTACATTTATTGAAGCATGTAAGTGTGACAGTCTATTGGTGAATTTGGGGATAATTAGTCTAAAAGACAAGATAAATGAATCCTGAAAGTGGTATTGTGATGAAGAAATGATCCCTCCATGCTAGTAAAGCTTTGATGCCAGAAATATTGTAAATGATAATTAACTGGGAAACACAGAGGAATTATATTTCAATTGTGTTTTCAAAAGGACTTAGAATTTTACAGACAAATTGATTGGGTTGTCCCCCTCCCCCAGCCCTGTGATTATGAAAGATTGTCTAATTTACAACGTGAACTATGAAGCATATGACAAATCGCTGGCTTGCTTTTATGCATCTTGTTTGTACGTTTCTCCCTGGTACATATCTGCTTATTGTTTTTAAGCAACCCAAGACATGTATTTTTCAATTAGTCTTTCCCTAGGCCTAATCTAGACAGATCTGCAGGCCAGCACAACACACTGACCCATGAAAATTATATCTGCTGTATTAATTCATTAAGCATTGCAGGATCAAGCTGTAAGATCTCACTCCCTGATAACATCAGCAGCATGAGCCGGGTTAGTCTGCATCCCTCCCCTGAAAAGAAAATATTATAGATTGTGCAATGCAGGGGAAACATTGCTTGCTAACACTTCATTTTAATTGTCCTAAATTAGAGCTGAAGACTTACAGAACTGTGCGTGACAGCCAATGAATACCAAATGAATTCATTAGGATCAACGCTGTTACAATGAATAACTAACGAATCTATAACAACGTCTATATCCTTTATGCCTCGGCTGTCAGCTGCAGCAGGGAACCCTGGAGGGAACTATCCTGACCCTTGGCTCCCTGAGGCCAGCATGCTTTGCCCTGTGCCTGCCTCTAATTGCAGCTCTGAGTGAAGCTGGGTGTCACCTGGATTGCTCAGGGTTAGGGGAACCGTGCAGGTGGAAGGAAAAGAGGATCGAAGGGGGCATTGCAGGTGAATTGCAGAAGCAGGGCACAGCCACGAACCACTGAGCTTTGGAAGACGCTGCCTGGACTCCATGGGACCAGAGATGCAGCCTGAGCCACCTCCTGCCGCTCGATCCCATCTCTGGAGGTGTGGGGCCATTCCAGCATTGCTGCTATCAAGCTCTGCCTTCCCACAGGCATCGTCAGGCCTGAGATGGGCTAAAAAGTGCCCAATAGCACACGCAACTGGTGCATCAAGCTCAGCGCGGGCACTCTGAGCCATCCCAGAGGCTGCAAATGTCCCATAACGTTTGGGACTGCCAAGGTCTTCTGTCTGTGCTCTGGGGCAGGGACTCCCTGGTGAACACAGAAAAGTGTTGTTAAAGGAGAAAAAAAGAAGAGAAACAACTTCATTTGCACAGAGTTTGCACCTTGTATTCTTCTGGTGGGAGTCACCATAACTTATACAGGCTTCAATGAGTTGGGACTGCAAGAGAAGGGGGAAAAAGGGGCTTTTATGACTATGGAGAGGTTTTATATGGTATTGGCTTCCTTAGCAGAGGATCTTAATTTTTTGGGGTGGATATTCAATGAAAGAAAGCACAAAAGACAAAGACTCAGCTAAGTTGCCTCTCAAACCACTGCAGATGTGTCAGCTAAGGGAGCCTCAGAGCAGGAAGATGTGAAGACCACCCTGCCAGAGAGCATCTCAGGATGCTGTGGCTGATACGAAACCATGACCAGGTTTCTACCAACAGGGAGGAGGAAAACACTGCAGCAAAGAATTTCTGCTAATTGGATGTTCAAAGAAACACACAGAGAACCAGGGGAATGCTTCATTCGGCATCACTACATCATTGCTGTTCGTTCCCAAGTGATGCCAAATTCTTCTTCCTCTAGTCAAGGTTCCCATGTCTTTTTGCCCAGACTCGGTGCTTGTGAAGGAGGAGGGAATAATTCTGAGTTGAGCAAAGCTTTCCAAGGAGTCCAGAAATTTGCATAAGGTGGTCTCAAGCTAAAGTCATTTGTTTCTTTTAAAAGGGATGCCCTACTGCATGGGGATCCTGTCCCAACATGTGGCAGAAGGGTGTCTCAGCTTCACTACCCCTCTGTGCTCAGTGCAGCCTTAGGGGTGTAAGTAATGAAACCTTCATGTGAGCTCTTGTTCAGGAAACCACTGCCTCCAGCCTTCCGCCCCACTCCCTAAATAACAGTTACTGTCCTCAAAAGGCAACATGTTTCTGATGCTAACTTCAACATACCTTCACCAGCACTTTCCATGGAGATGCCAGAATTTGCACTGAAGCTGCAGAGACTGGGAGACAAGTGTCCATTTGCTTTGGAGTGGAGCAAGATAGACACCAAGGAGCAATTGCTTCTTAACTTCACTGCAGCAAAGTTTTCTGAGCCAGCACATCTTGGTCAATGTTTCCAAGCCATTTTGAGGTCTTGGAACAAAAAAGCCTGGGTTTAGTATGAAAAATTGTCTGGCTTTGTAAGGAAGAGGCTATGGGAACCCTGAGGAAGGAGTGCCAGGCAGGAGACGAGGACAGCTGGGAAAATGGAGAGACAAGGTGTAATTTTCTCTGAAATCTGGATTGCAGGAGCAGGGCCCCTGCCCTTGCTGATGTGCTTTTGGGAAATGTAGCTCATCCTGGAAAAAAAAAGTAAAAGCTAGACATGTGCAGAGAGTCTCTCTGGTGTGCAGCCTCTGCCTCCGTTCAGGCTGTTTGCAAACTCTCTCTATGCTTATCATCATGTAATTGAAATAATGCGTATTGACAGAGACTTGAAAACAACTGCTCAATTTTCCTCAAAATTCAATTAAACTTCGTTTATTCTGAGGATCGATCCAATTAAAAGGGGGGAAATTTCAGATGGTCCGAGCCTTACAATCCATCTTAACACACCGTGTCTATCACCGTGATGTAATAATTCCCCCAATCAATGCTTTAAAAGCATTTAGCAGTCTTGATAATGAACTTTTGTCAAAATAGCCTTACAAAGCAATAAATGAGAGCAGATTAATATGTAGTCATAAAGCTATGAATGGTTTAACACTTTGAAAGGGTTGCTTCATAAATTAGACTTCTTTATTTATTTCTTTATCATAATGTCTCTCTGTGATACTATTGCCCAAAGTTTTGGTAGACAAGAAGAACCTGGGCTTCTGGAGTGAGTTCCTTGTCAGGAGAGAAATGGATGGATATGAACTAAAGGATATCATATCCTGGCCCGTTTTATTGACATTACAGACAATTCCCGTGGCCACCATGGGCAAAAACAGTGTAGCTGTAGCTAAACTTGTCATAGCACTGATTTTCAGATCTTGAACAAAGGGATTTCTGTTCAAATCTCCAGCAAGGCCAATTCCCACCCACTGAACTGGCCCCATTAGACCACCTCAGGACTACCGTAAAGGTATGGCAGTCTTTTCACAACCACTGCATGTTGAGAAACATGCCCCATTCTGATACTGCAAGGGGGGTTATGCAATGGCTCTTAATTGTGGCACTTCTTTAGGAAATGCCCAGTTTAAATGTTTGTCTTCCCTGTTACTGATATAAGATATTAAATCTTCTTCTTAATATCACTGTGGCTTCATGCTGACCCCAGCAACTCCCATCCTACTTTATAACATCTGCGGATACCATGCATTTATATTCACAGCTAGAACTGGTTCTTGAATAGTTTTCTGCTTCTTGCATATAACCGTACTTAGAAGAATTACCCATCTCCCCTAACACACTCTCAGTGTGCTTTTCTCAAGAAAGACATTTTCTAAAATGTCTGGTACTCACTAGAAGAGTCAAAATTAGCAGAGACCCAGCTTAGAAATAGAAACCTGGGAGGGTACATTACTGCCCAAGACAGGAGCAGGGAAAATGCTTCTACTCCAAAGGTCATGATCTGCTTGTTCAGAAATGCAGATTTCCATTTTAATATTAATTTTAATTTTAAATGCTCTCGCTAAAACTCCCTCCTGGTAAAGTCTAGTAGAGAGCAACCTGTGTGCAAGACCCTGCTGCTGGAGACTGGCAGGTTGTTTCAAATAATCTTTTTTGTTCTTTTCAAGTGCCATGAAGAGTTGCTTGCAGCATGTGGGGGGTGTTGGAGGGTGACAGCTCTCAGGAGAGGCAGAGCGCAGTTTTGCTCGTTCCTCCTCGGGCTCTTTTAACACGTCATTAATGCACTAGGCAAGCTGACAGCTTCTGGAGATGAACCCATATGTTGCAGACCTTCAGCTGCACTGAGAGTTTCCTCATCATGGGGTTCAGTATCCCTCTGGAGCTGCAAGTGCTGTGAGCTGCAGGCAGACAGCAAGGAGACCAGGTCCCCCATCTTTGCCAAATTTTTTGAGCATCCTACAGGTGGGAAGCCTTAAATTTGTGTATCTAAGAGCAACCGATCTGGTTTTCAGGGAAGCTGTGGCCATTCTGATCTCCGTTCCGTGCAGGGGGCTTTGCACTTGCTGTGCAAAGGCAGTTCTCCATGTCCCACAAAAAGGCACCTGTCTCTACAGCGGAGGACAGCAGCCCTTCAACAGCTCGGAGCCGTAGCCCGATATTTTTGAAGACACCAAATGGAGGGATAAAAACCATCGCACTGAGGGGGAGCTGCAGGGAGAGTGGAGCTTGCATCCATCTCTCTGATGCTGTCAGTCAAAGAGGTTTCATACTATTATCTTAATCCTTATGACGTGCTAGTTCCTGCAAACTGGATATACACCGAATCTATGCAATGCTGATTTACAGACATTTTGCCAGGGCTCAATAAATGTAAAGCACACCAGCACCGCATGAAAAATGTTATCTGCGAAAAACCTTTTAGCTCAGCAGAGATGGTAGTAAGTGGTAGCATTCCCTTTTTGCAAACTTTCAGTGGAAACATTTCATTTGCATATGATATTAATTGCAGAAGAAACAGGCATGCTCCTCGCCATCTAATCCACACAGTCTTTTATGTGATGTTTTCCTACGAGGATAAGGAAGCCGGGATGAGTAGTGTAAATGCAGCATGTTCCCCTCCCTCAGCAATCTGCAAAGGAGGTGACCTGCTCAAATTGTTGCTTTCTGAAATGGTACGATGCTAATTGCATCCAGCACCCTGCTTTTTGACTCACTTTAGACAGCAGCTTTTTCTACTGCATCAGAAAAATATGTGTCTGTTCCTCAGCATGACCTAGAGTCACACAGATACTTTCCAGAGCAGCTCCCAAGTACATGCCCAAAATTAATGTGGGGAAATTATAAAACCAGGCAAGATCATGGGGCAGATACATGGCCTGTTGACCTGAATGGATCTGAAAACAAATCCTGCTATGCCCTTGCTATGTACAGGATTGACATTAATGAGTTATTTTATATTATTTCTGACCACTCAAACCTATTGCTAGGCCTTTCACAGAGAAAAAAACCTACAAGATAAACGTCTCCCAGGTTTATCCTGCCAGCTAAGGCAGCCACTTTGTCCCCCAGGCTTGCTTCCTCTATAGCCTGGACATGCCCCATGTCGTTCCCTCAAGACCTATTTCTCCTTAGAGACTCTCACCAGTTCATCTTCCATTTCCAGCTGGCCATCGCTGAAGGATCCAGCCCAGTTTGGGCTCCCATGGACACCACTGCAGCTCCTGGGGGCCGGAGCTGCCTCGGGGCTCACCAGCATCCTGTGGGCAGCTCAGTGCCGCTGCACTGACTTTTCCCTGGGGAAAGATTGGGCCTTTCCTTCCTTCGCCTCTCAGAGTTTCTATTTCATGTTTTCATTTCCAGTGGCTTGGTATTTTGGGGGTGGATAAGGGAGGACTAAAGCATGTTTCAGGAGTAATCTATTCCTCAGCATTCGGTCCCCTGTGTCTCTTTTGCTGTTCCTTTGAAATAAAGGAATATTCAGGCAAATGAGAAGGGGGAAAAAAAGTGAGCAAAGAATCCTACTAAATCCCAGATAAACATGTGTAAAAAAAAATTCCAGGTGGAATCATTACAGGTTAAAATTGAACTTATTTCTTCTGAGTATCACAAAAAATATTAGAATACCTCTCCTCCCTTCCCCCCCACCTCAAAAAAAAATAAAAAATCATTTTGATACTAAATGTATTGCAGCAGCTTTGAGGGACTCACAGATCAAACATCATTTGGGAAATTTCAAAGGGCTGTTTCGACAGTATCACTTCGTACCATTCCCCACTCCGCATCCCTTCTTTTTATATTTTGGTTCCTGATGAAGTTTCAGCTGCTCCTGAAGTCAGTCCTTGTGTTCTTGGCTATCAAAGAGCATTGCAACATCAACGTCAGAGTTAAACTAAAAAAAAAAAAAAAAGCATCCCTTTTCCTTTGGAGATCAGAAAGTCAAATAAAAAGGATGCTGATTTGTGGAATAAAGGGTGGGATTCCCTGCTGAGACGATAGGCATCTTCTGACTTAACTGAGTTAAGATTTGAATACATTTGGCCCAGACAAGGGGAGAAAAAAAATCCATTAGTTTTGAGAAAAGCCTCACACAGTTTCAAAAGGAAATATGTTAATATAAAAATATTAAAAAAAAAAAAGATTTGTATGTGTGTTTCAGAGGCCAGGAGTTTAATACTATCAGCCAGAAGCAAAGAGAGAAATTAAATGACATGACTAGCACGAAGTCTTGTCTCCTACTGCCATGACATGGATGGGGAAACAAGACAGTCCTCTGGCAGCCCTGCTGGATCTGAGCACCCCGGCCATCGGAAAACCACCCTGGCCACTGCAACCTGCCATGGTCACCCCTGTGGCACTGTTTGGCCCCTCCACAGATTAAAACTGACAACTTGTTCTTGCTTTGGCTCAAGGTTTGCTCCCCAGTAGCTCCCCGGGTTCCCCCCAGGGAACAGCCTGGGTCCTGTTCCAGAGGTGGCCCACACTGAGGGGTTGTGAACCTCCCCCCACCCCTGCCTCAGTTTCCCCTTCTCTGCAGTGAACCCAAAGTACTGTTCTCGGCTGTGTGATAGCAGAGATCCCAGCAGGCAGTTTAGTCCCTCCTAACACATCAGCCTGATGTACACCAGCCTGATGCCAGACTGCCTGTCCTTCAGGACATGGCGGTCAAGCAAGAAATCCAAGCTGCATTGACGTGGTGCTTCATGAAGCAAAATTTGCTGATGGTCCAGATGCTTGTCCCTCTGGCATATCCCTGGTGAGGGCAATGCACTCGCTTAGTCCAAGGGGTGCTGGCAGGACTGCTCTGCGCCACAGGGTGCTGCTGCCGCTGCTGCCCAGGCAGTGGGGCAGAAGACCCCCGTGGCCACCAGCCTCTCCTGGCTCCAGAAAAAGGCATTTTCCCACTCTGCAGCTGCCTGGGAGAGCAGATGGTAACTCACACTGGTTGTGGCTTCCTACCACTTGAAATGTCGCCTGCTCATCACCAGCCTGGGTAAGACATGGCATACGTGCTGTGTCTCTCCTTCCCTGCAGAGAGCTTTCCTGCTCCTCCGTGCATGAGCAAAGCTGAGGCATGTGTGAGGACTCACACAAAAATAATCATCATAGCACGAGATTGCCCTTCGTAATGAGGCCCCAGGAAAAGCTGGTAGCTGGGGAAAGGTTCAGTCCAGCCATGGAGTGGCTGCAGGCTGTAATGTGGGGTTGTCAAAAGAGCAGCTCAGTATTAAATCCTTTTGATGGTTCTCCTGCTGAGAGAAGAGATGATATCTCATCATTAATGGAGTTGAATTAATATAAATTAGCCGAACAGCTCCTCGCCGCTTCCGTTCAGGCAGAGAAAAGGGGTTTATTGGGGAGGCAAAAGCAACGATCCCTTTCACCTCACATTCACTCCGCCATCCATAAAGATGCTGCTGACCTCGCAGTCTTATCTCTCCTCCCCTCCCCTGGCAGGACTGAGGCGATGTAAAATAAAATGATTATGTGACATCCCGGGAATGTGGGGACTGTCCATGGCACAGACCTCCGGTGACCTTTACACAAGTGACAGGTGACCTCTCTAAATCAGCCCTGGGGAGACTTGAGATTGCCAGGAGGGCTGGAGCCTCCACGGGCCCTGCGGCAGCAGCATCGCCAGCTTGAGGATTGTAACTCACAGCCAGTCCAGGCTGGGGAACAGGAGACACCTCTCTGGAGTCCCAGGCTGGGCTCTGAGGGCTACTTCATCTCCTTCTCCACCACATATCCTCCTTCTCCTTCCATCTGAACAGCAAGTTTCATCCTTCCACCCCCCTCACACGCAGGCAGGGACAACACTGAGCAATTTCTGCAGTCCTGTCCGGATTTACACACAGGTTTCCATCCTGCATGGCCAGCAATGAGCACCAGAGAAACTGCCGTGAGCTGATTGCAAGGGAACGGCCAAACTCCCGATAAACAAAGACTAAAAAAATATCAGCACAGAGTTTTGAAGCCAAGAAGGGTTATTTCTTTACTGAGCAGTTGATAATTAAGAGCAAACCTAAACCTTAAAGCATGTTTCAGCAAGCGCTTGAAGGTGGCAGAGTGTCTGCCTGTGCATTGGGGTGAAATGGTTCCCTATGTCATAGCATATACCTGATTCATTTTTTAAAGCTATAAAAGGCAGACAGGACAGACAATGTACATTATATTACGCATTTTTAAAAGCTACATTAAAAGAACATCATTAAGGTTGCAGAGCCAAGCACTCAGACGGTAGCTATGTCATGCCCAAGGCTGCCTGCCCAGGTTCATTTGAATCCCTCCTGTCATGACAGTCTATCAATCATGATATCATGACACAGTCTAACAGCCTGTGTTCGGGTATTTTCTCCTTCTCCCCACACTGGACAGGGGATGGATGGCTTGTGCCATCTTGCAGAGTGTTTTCTAGCATCTTATTGTCTTATTAGTGTAGCCACGGGCTTGTTCAACCACAGCCTGGCAGCAACGTCTGCAACACCCAGCTGGTGTGCATGGCAGGTTGGTGCTAACTCCACACCTTCACAGCCAGGAGCTCTCCACTGTGGAGCAAGTGGTTGGGCAAACACCACTGGGTGCCCTCCGAGCAAAGGCCTGGGGCCACAGTCCCCTCAGAGAGGAGCCCCGCCACGCACGCACCCTGCGTGTTCTCCAGAGGCAACGATACAAATTCCTGCTGGTACCACAAGCTGGTGAAAAAACGCCTGCACGGTGGGAGAGGAGAGAGAGTGCTGTCGCTGTCTGGCTTGAAGAAGGAAAAGAGAGAGAGAGAGAGAATTCAAATGAACTAATTTCTTGTTCTAAGACCTTTTCGCCCCTTTGCAGCTGCTTCTGATACAAAGGCAGAACCTTATCTCCCTGTTGCATGGATCCAGCGCTACAAACAACTGCCTTGTTGTAATACACAGAATGTGTGGCATCTGACAGCAGCCTACACAGGGCTGGGACGTGAGCGGGAGGCACATTCCCTTCCAAGCTTTTTTCAAAAAAATAGCCCCCTCTCTCTTCCTCCTTGAGCCTGCAGCTATCTGGTTCGCTTTCTGCATCCTCTCCCTGCACCCTATGGAACTGCATCCCTACAGTCCGTGTAGGCAGCAGCAGTGGAAGGGGCCTCATCTTTCTCTCTGCTGAACCTCCTCTTATCGCATGCCGTGCATGGCAAACAGCCTCTTCCACCTCTGGTCACAGCAGGCATGAGCAGGGCCATGCATGCAGCAGGACAGACATCTTTTCCCCCATCACGGGCCTCATAGTTCAGGCAGCATTAGGGAAGGGAGAAGATGACAAGGTTATAATCCATCCCTAAAAGCAGATGCTAACCAAAGATGCTGGCATTTGAGCTTAGACTCTGGAGTCCTATGCTAGCAGCTCAGATATCCAGGCCTCTAGTACTATAAGGTGTCTCTAAGGCCACTGCCATAATATCATCATCTTTACAATTTTTAATATGGTTATATTCAAGTTTCACTTTGAGGCAGGAAACTGCTAGCTTAAAACAGAGGGAAACAGTATTGTCAACCCCAGATGTTCAAAGCAGAGAGTCTGAGCCTACAGGTATGCACTTCACCTGAAGAGAAGACAGACAGCTACTTTTTCTCTTCATTTTTTCAATCTGCATTTCTGACTACTACCTATAATGTCCTACAAAAACTACAGAAAACTGTAGTTCTCTGAGCAAACGTAGCAATTGCGTGCAGAAGAGGAGGAAAAAGGAGGCTGGACAAATATAGGAATATTGCCAAAGTCTTGCTGTCACGCTCAAGGCCTTAGAAGAAAGTTTGGAAGAAAAAATAAGTTAATACTGGAGGTAAATGAAAAGTTCAGAGAAATTCAACATGATTTTATGCTGCTGTAAGAAGGAAAAGAAATGGGTTAAAATGTGAAAAATCAAGGTCATGGATTCCAGGACTACTAATAGTGAGAGTTTCATGTTTAACCCAGCAGTTGTCCATGGAGGAGAGAGACCCAGGCTCTCAAGCTGGCCATACAGTGTAACCCGCAGCTTAACTGAGAGGAATTGCCATTAGTGATAAGCAGGAATTAATGCCATTTTACTAAGAAGTTCAAACCTCATCAGTCATTGCTATTCAAGAAGAGCATCTGAAGCTGGGACACAAGAAGAGTTTACTGGGATGCTGAGGTCCATCAAGAATTTTCTAGACAAACATGAAGAGGTTGGTTTGCCTAGCCAGGCAAAAAAAGAGGCTGAGAAGTGATATGATCATCCCAGGGTCTATCTGCCCAGGAAGGAAAAGAATTAGTTAAGTTGAAGGGGAAAGCTGGCAAAGATCAACTGCATAGAAACTGGACATTAATACATTTAGGTGTGAAATGTAGAGCTGGCTTCTAGCCATCGGAGCTGGAATACTTTTGAGGACCCTTCAAAAATAAATAGTGGAAGAGAGAAAACAAGTTGGAGCTCCAGGAACGCAGTCCCCATACCTGCTGAAGTGTGAAACACTAACCAGGACACATCTGAGTAGAAATTTTTTACAATGAGGGTGGTGAAACAGTGGAACAGGTTGCCCAGAGAGGTGGTAGATGCCCCATCCCTGGAAACATTCAAGGTCAGGTTGGACGGGGCTCTGAGCAAACTCATTTAGTTGAAGACGTCCCTGCTCACTGCAGGGGTGGTTGGACTAGATGACCTTTAAAGGTCCCTTCCAACCCAAACTATTCTATGATTCTGTGTCCGTGCAAACACTTTTCAGTCTCCCACAATTTGCAATCTGGTGATGCTAAGGCAGGAGGTGGGAGGCACTCATGTCTTCTAAGGGAAGGAAGCATTTTCTTGAGTACATGTATTCCAGGTAGTTTGATAAAACTGGCATTTTTCCTGCCAGAATCACACAGCTACCACAAATACCGTTCGTGCTACACAGAATTCTTTCTAAATGCCCCAGATCTGGAGAGCAGGAGGAGACAGAGAGAGGGAGAAGGAGACAATCATAGCTCCAACCCACTCCTCCGCGTTGCAGAAGCAGGAATTTGCCTCCAACTGGAATGTGGCTGCTTAATAGGGCCACAGAAGCGAAGAGGCTGCATCTGTAATGTTTCTGTCAAAGCAAATGAGGTCATTAACAGACGAGTTCAGTGATGGAATTGTCTCTCATAGTATTTATTATATGGTCCTTTTCCTGACACCTCCCACTGAGAGAATATTAAATATTTAATGCACACCAAGGCTCTGCTCATTTTTCATTCCCACTTCAGCATTTCAAGTCAGCTCCAATCTGCTGCTAGCTACAAAGTCGACTGGACAATGGACCATAATGAATTAACTCTTTGGAAGCCACCGTAGCATTTACAGGACTGCCGAAAGACTGGGTGCTTTATCATCTCTGACTCATGCATGTGCTCTAGAATTCAATCCTCAATTCATTAAAACAAAGTAAGGGGAGGAGGGCGAGGGTGGAGAATTTGGGAAATAGGATTCAGGAACCATAAATAAATAAATAATGAAGGGGGAGATGGAAATGTTAGCCTGTCAAGGTGACAGGGTTTTATTTACTCATTATTTCTAGAGCTGCTGTCTCCAAAAATGAAGGCTGTTGCTGTGCAACATAACAGTCTTCAAAATCCTGAGCATCACATCCAGAATGAACCACTGATCCTGGGGTAAAGTGGAAGCAAGACATTTCAGAAATAGCTCACAGCCCTGTTCATTACAAATCTAAAACAGACCACCAAGACAAGCAGAGCAGGATGTTTCCCATGGTATGGTACTTGCTGCTCATCTGGTCAAGCAAAGACAAAGTTGGTCCTGCCTGGTAGCTGAGCTTTCCCAGGATGCCTACACAGTTTAAATGTCAACCTGAATGTCTAAACTTCCAACCATGTCTCTGAAAATGCCTGACAAAATATTTAGTTAGATGATACTTCAAGAGGAGAAGGCCACTCTACTAAGGACATGCTCCTCTGTGAGGCTTTCACTGCATAGTTCTGGTGGTTACAATACCTAGAACCCTTTCTCACCACCCCTTTGCCCAAAACAGGAGAGTCTATGTAGAAAACTATACGGACATGATGTCTACAGGCTGCTGGAGATATGGTCAGCATGTGGAAGGGACCATCAAGGTGGCATCTGTCAGGGCTTCAGCTGTCCCGGATCTTCCATTCCCTGCCAGAGGAAGGATTTACAAGCAATATTTTCCCAGGGCAATTACTCCCTTTATTTACTGTTCCTTTTCCATCTTCCAGCATCACCAGATCTGCAGAAACTATCATGCATGTCATCCCAGGACCACACTGGGCAGAGAAAGGCACAAAAATACAGTCAGGCTGTTTTCACCCACAAGGCAGAAATTTCAAGGAAATCTAACCGACATACACGTTTACTTGAAAAAAGATCCACTGGCAAATTACTCCTGCTTTTAGACTTTCAAGCTCCCATTTTCTTATCTGGTTAACACTATCTGTCACTTTTACTGAGATACTAGGAAATCTGATTCCCACTCATGGTGTGAAAGCAACCTGTATGCACTTGACCTTTTTAATGTTTTGTAATTTGATTGGGTGGCTATTCCCATATTTCCTTGTCACCAGCCCTAGTAATCTGAGAGGCAGAAGTGGAAAAGACAGCCAGTAAAAATACAAGCAAACACAAGTGGGAATTAGTAGAGGCCTTGGGATGCCAAAATTACTCAAAGCTACATCCTCACTGAGACCGCGGCCAAAGCACAGCTCAGTTGTATGGCCGGGGCTTGCCACAGCAATCTACAGTGTCACCCCACAGTCTTAATTCAAGGCTCAGAGCCTGGGCTCAGGGTGGAGCTCTTTCCTGATGAGCTTTTAGAAGTGTGATTTTTTTTTTCCTGTTGCTCTGCCCAGAAAGCCACAGTATGAACACAGTTACATCAGTAAACCCTATATATCCGTTACTCTAGGGGTTAACCTCATAGGAAAGGCTACATTGCATATTGGTACCAGAATACACCAAACTGCAAATTACAGAGGTGCCTTAGGTCTGTTTTCTGAACGTTCTACCTCAAAACTGGGACTCCTTAAATGAGTAAAGCAAACCTGGACAGGAGCAGGTATGTCAGTAAAACCACCTCTAGGCTGCTCTTGTTCTTCATCCGCTAAGGCAGTTGTGCAGATGAAAGTTTGCACAAGTGCAAAATCCTTCTGCAGAGACACTGCACTTTTCTGTGTAGTTTCCCCATCTATTGAATGGGAACAGCAATGAGGGGAAAGTGTAACTTGGTACTTGAAGTCACAAATGACAGGTTCCTAGGAGAGCAAAGTAAATTTAGAAAGTTTATTTCTAAACTTTCTTGAAAATGCTTTCTACTGTCAGCCCCAAAACTCGAATTCCCTGTGCGGCTTTATGCTGAATAAATCACAGTTCTCCACAATTAAAATTCTTTTAATTCCTGCGCCAGGAATCCCAACGAAATGCCACACATTTTCTCATAAGCCCTTGTGGCACACAGGCGTTTCTCTTCTTACGGACACAGGCGCTCGGCTCTGGGTCGCAGTTTAACAGCATCTCCTGCTGCCCCTGGCCAAGGAAAGGACGTAACCAGTTGTTCAGTGTGTGCAGAGTGATCCCAGAAGCAGAAGCCCCATTTATTTTTTGCTTCCTTTCAACAAACCTATCCCTACAGATCGATTCCAGCCTGGTGCAGAGTGCTGCTAAATATGCCCGCAGTAGCTGCAGCAGTTGGCGTTTTCAAATATTCATCTTTTCAAAGGATGGCTTTTTTCCCCCAGCCCCTTAGCAGAGAGCTTTGCTCTTTCCTGTACTCAAATTGCCTGCCATAGATATTCAGGTTTTGACTTAAAATATCTCCTTTTCACTTCAGCGACTGTATACAGAGAGACAACACAGAACCTCCCCAAATTAGTGTACATTATGGCAGCCATTTAGTTTATTTATTTATGTAGATTTGGCCATTTCTTTCTCCAGTCATTAATAAAGTGCAGTGGATTTGAATGTGTACAACTGAAAATGGCTCCTAAAGGGAGCCTTCTGCTCGTGGAGCAGCTGCTTGGCTTCCAGTGCCTTTCACTCACTGCTTGGAGTGAAAAATAACTATTCTTTCCTTCATTTCACCCCAAAATAGCTTAATGATAAGAGATCAAACACAGGCACCAAACTTATGAAGAGCAGAAGGAATATCCTCCAGTGTTAAGATAAAACCATTCCTTTGCCACTGGGCATTGCCATTCAAAACCAGGGCCAAAATTCAGCGTGAAGGCCAGCATCGATCCTCGTCTGGGTGATAGGAAGATTTGAGCTTTTTCTGATACGATGGAGCAAAATTTCAATTGTTTGGGACACAGGATCATCCTAGAGAAACAGCCAACAAGGTGAGTACACCAACCAGCTTAGGCTGTAAGTGTTTAGTTCTGTTTTTATAAAGTACCTAGCAAAACGGGGCCTCCAACCAAGGACTTAATGATCCTGAAACATGCAATTTTAATAATTGCTGTATAATTGAGTCAGTATTCCATAAGGCACATATCCAGAGACACTCCTGCCCAGCACAGAGTATTGCATGCAAACATTTCAGTTGAGCCCTCTCTTATAACCCTCACATTCCAGTTTTGGGGACCTCGATCACTATTCAATCCCATTTTAGGATCCTAACATCCAAATGACCTTTCCAGGGGTTACAGATAGCCTGCATTTTGCAACATCAGATCTTTTCTCTGTTCTCTGCCAATAATTAGCTGTTTCAGGGACAGAACTTCCCAATGCATTTTGAAGCAATCTTTGCTGTCTCTCTGGAAGTGCTGCTTGTACCCCAAGGAATTCCAGCTTAAAGGATTCTTGGGAACAGTAGGAAATATGCTGACTTTGGTGCCAAAACTTTATATGCTTGCAGTGTCTCTATGCTGATACTTTATTTTCCTAAAGTCATAGAATCATAGAATCATAGGATGCTTTGGGTTGGAAGGGACCTTTAGAGGTCATCTAGCCCAACCCCCCTGCAGTGAGCAGGGACATCTTTAACCAGATCAGGTTGCTCAGAGCCCCGTCCAACCTGACCTGGAATGTTTCCAGGGATGGGGCCTCCACCACCTCTCTGGGCAACCTGTTCCAGTGCTTCACCACCCTCAGTGTAAAAAATTTCTTCCTTATATCTAGCCTAAATCTACCCTCCTTTAGTTTAAAACCCTTACCCCTTGTCAAAGGTGATGCTCACTGTTTCCTTGTACAAGTGTACTTTTTTTAAAAAAAACTGTTGTATCTGTCCACATTTTGTGTTCGAGTCCTGATTTGGCATAGTTTAAAATTCAAGGGATATTAACAGCCTCAGGGATCTGACAGGGCAGATAAGCCAGGAGAAGGAGTAAAGACATGACAGCAGTAACAGTCAACTAACGCCAAGATCAGAGTGACATTTGGGCTTTAAATAAAGCACATTTCCCAGGACTAGGCAGATAAATGGTTAGGAAATAGTCATCAGTTGTGTCATTATAGTGATATTTCTCTTTATGTGATAGAGTGCTCACGGACTGGGATGCAGGGACTAAAGTCTGGAGACAGAGTATCCTATGCTACAAAAAACAACATCCTAAGACTAGTCTGCACTTACTGTGATTAAGCTTGGATGGAGATATGGTCCACTTTTGTGATCGTACACATAATTATTGTAAGGAAAAGCCCCTCATGGGCTGAGACCTCTGCCAATTCAACACACACAGACAGGACAGTGACCAGCCATCTAATGCTGATAACATTAGACTGTGAGAGCAAAAAGTAGCTGGACACGCAAATCCCACTGATGATCAAAGGATGCTAGACAGCTTCATGGGTGGCTCCTGATCTACCTCTAAATCAGTCCTGCCAATGAGGGGCAGGGAAGCAACCGGTTCTCATTCAAATCAGCAACACATCTTTTCTCCCCAACTCCTTTTTTGCCTTTTCTTTCCTCTCTGGCTTTTGAGCACTGATGCAAGAATTTCAAGCAACATCAACCCTGATGTAACTCCATTTGATTTACTGGCAGCTGGAGGCTATTCTTTGCCTGAATGGCAAATGCTATGACGGTCCTGTTCTTGCCCCAACAAATCTCAAGTTAAAATAAAGGTAGACCTTTAGACACATGCGCAAGTCATGAGGGAGGAAGAATCTGGAAAGCTCCCCTTGAATTTAAACAGTAGGGGTACCAGGCGCATTTACCATGATCTGGATTATAGTAAATAACAGCACTTTGGAGCTGAGGAAACTGCTGTATCAGGATGATGAGAGTAATGCTAGCTGCTAATGTAGGGGGACAGATTTCTTGGGCATCCAGTTAGGTCATGTCCCACCAGTGGAGTACTGTAGCAGGTCCACGGCAGTTGGATCGTGGCTGTTATAACCAAGCAGATCTGCCAAAGGCCCAGGGACTGCAGAGAGCGCCACAGCAGCAGAGCTATGCAGAAGCATGGGTTCTCCATTCACCAGCAATTCCCTCAAAACGAGGGTGAAGAAAGAGTCTAGAGCCCAAAAGGCAGCTATCCTGCTCGGTCACCTCAAATTTTTATTTCTAAATTCTGAAAAGCCAAGATCAGTCTGTTCTGGGCCAGGCAAAGTATTTCAGTTCAGTTTGGAGCATTTTAATTAAAGTGAAAGGATGTTCTGAAATGCCAAATTAATTTGAGCTGAAAAGTCTAAATGTTCATTTTGCAAAGATTGAAAAGAAACAGTGAATGGTTAACAAGATTTTTTGATCCAAACAGTTTACCCAAAATGGAAGCTTGTTCATCAAAAGTTCCTGAAACTTGGCATAAACTTTGACCCAAATACAAAAGTTTGCACTTAAAGGTGAAAAGAAACATCCTTAAGTAAAGACAAGAAGGTTCCCACTTAAAATCTGCTAACAGGCTTGCTCCTTGAAACTTACTTTCACAGGTGACTTTAGTCATGATCAGCCCTTCTCAGTTCAGTGCTCTTATAGCCATATTCCAGTGTGTTTTGGCAGGATCGGTGCTGAAGTAATATGGATTTGTTACTAAATATTGTTCCTGCTTTTTTCTATGTAAACCTCCAAAACAGTGTGCAGGACTTTCATTTTCTTGGGTGTCTGCAACAGAGATATTTAACAAACAGAGACTGTGATACTGAGGTTTTCATTCCTCTGAGAAATTTCAGTATTATCTCCACTGAAGCAGTTGCGGTTGGAAGTTGGCTGCTCTTTCTATTTAATTTGGACAACACCAGGACAGCTGGTACCAATGGTCATAGCTCCACTCCAAACGTCAGCTGGTGTTATGCTGGCTGAGGATCTGCTGCTACATCTGTTCTCCGGTTTCTCAGCATCTTAAAGCATTGCATGGAAAGGTGGCAAAGAACAGGACTTATCACATGCATTATAACGTGGTTTGTGGCTGCTGAGGAGTCTTTCCCCTGACTTCAGGGCTGTGGCTCAAACCTTTGATCAGCTGTATCGCTTCTCAGCAAAGTGGGACTAGTGCATAGGTGGGGAAGGTGGCAGCTCCTGTGCTCTTGGCCCTGCGAGTCCACTTTGACCTTGCCTGAGTCCTGACTCCATTGCCATGGCTGTAAAACAGTGATAAGACTCTTTACTGCAAGGTGCTTGAATACGGAAAGTGTCAAGGATCATCCTGATTAATGACTAGATGATGTCAGAGGGGAAGGCATTGCATATAATAAAACAGATTTTTTTCGTGTGGGTTCACTTGAGTTACAAGCTGCAACCTTGCAACTTACCCAGAGCCTTTTTGTGATTTTATGTGAATGGAAGAGCATGCTGAACTGCTGTGTTTCACAGAGCAGATGCTCAGTCATTGTTTTGCTGAAATGCAGAAAAAGTATTAAGACCACACATGTGGAAGGAGGCTGTCCAGGGGGGTTTGCACACCTAACTCTCTTTGGTTCCCTCTAGAGTCAGATGGAAAGAGAGCATCTTCCAGTGACCTAGAGGTGAAGCTTTGGGAAACCAGGTAACCAGCTCAGCCTGGCTCAGCAAATGGAGGGTGGATATGAGATGTGAGGAGGGTCAAACAGCGTTCACAAAAATACTGGGTCGTTACTGCTGGGAGCCCAGGCTGGCACTGGCTACAATGCAGCTCAGTTGGGCGCTTTCAAAGTAAGAAGATTTGCAGACTCGGTCTCTCCAACACTGGTGAGATGTGATGGTTGTGTTGACCTTGGCTTAGTTTCCCCACTGCTCATGCTGCCATTTGCACCTGAGCCAAGTGGAGGGAGAACACCACTGTTGTGGTGCAGCAGCATTTTGTATCCTCTCCAGTGAGAATGCACAAACTTTTTTACAATTTCACCCACCCAAACCAAAAGTGGGACTGAAGATTAGGAAGAAGCAGGCTCCTACTATTTGCACTGGCATGTCATATTGAGTGTAAGACCACTATCAGGCAGAGCAGAGTGGGGTCCAACCAGCCCTTTTTCTGCCATCCCCTCAGGGCATCCTGGTAACCTGTTGTCCTGGTTTGGGCTGGGATAGAGTTAATTTTCTTCCTAGTAGCTGGCATAGTGCTGTGTTTTGGATTTAGTATGAGAATAATGCTGATAACACACTGATGTTTTAGTTGTTGCCAAGTAGTGCTCAGACTAGTCAAGGACTTTTTTTCAGCTTCCCATGCTCTGCCGGGTAAACAAGAAACTGGGAGGGGGCACAGCCAAGATAGTTGATCCAAACTGGCCAAAGGGCTATTCCATACCATATGACACCATGCTCAGTATAGAAACTGGGAGGAGTTGGCCGGGAGCAGTGATCGCTGCTCGGGGACTGGCTGGGCATTGGTCGGTGGGTGGTGAGCGGTTGCATCACTTGTTTTTTTCCCCTGGGTTTTGTTTCTCTCTCTCGTTCTCTTTTTCATTGCAATTTTTATTACTATTATTATTTTATTTCAGTTATTAAACTGTTCTTATCTCAACCCACGAGTTCTCTTACTCTTGCCCTTCTGATTCTCTTCCCCATCCCACGAAGGGGGAGGGAGAGCGAGCAGCTGTGTGGTGCTTGGTTGCCGACTGGGGCTAAACCACGATGCCCATCATCCTCTGTGAAGTTACACTTTCTAATAAAGCAGGCAGTGGCCAGGTGGAGAACAGGATTGCACAGTATCGGCTGTGCTGTGGACCTGACCCAGGGCTTCTCCAGATTTGAAAATATCCTGTCCAAAGCTCAGTAGTAAGAGCACAGACATTGTTGCTGCTCTTAACAAAAAAACAGAGGGAAGCATTATGGGCTGGCAGGGCCCTGGCACTTTGATCTGGGCAGGCAAATCATCTTTATTTTATTTATTAATGTAGCCCATTAATTTGTCTTAACATTCCTCGATTCATATATTTTGTGGTTCATTTTTATTTGCTTTTGTTTCTAGTTGTGGTGTATGGCTTTTTGGGGTTGGGTTTCAGTTGTGGGGTAAGTTTTTTTTCTTCTTTCACAACCATTTTAGCTGGCATTTCCACAGCCACAGTATTTGGGGGACTCCGTGGAAACTGGTCCTCAGAAAAGACCAGGATCTGCTTCTGCCCAGGAAACAGATCCAAGGGGACCAGACTCCTGCAGGACCTGCCCCCAAAAGGTGTGATGTAGTAGAGAAGGACCTGATGGTCATCTAACTGCTGGAGAGGCCACAAACCCACCTCCCCTGGAGAAGTCTTCTCATCTGCTGATGATGAGAGGGGCCTCATGTCTCCTCTCTGCTTATACAGCACCTAATGTGCAGCCTTCACCCAGGACTGGGCTCTTGATCTTTCCAGTAACACACAGTAAAGGTGCCATTGTTCCCCAAAGATAAATGCGTCAATGCTGTTAACCTGGCCAAATTGCAGTCTGCAGTAATTACATTGTGCTAAAAGAGAGGCCTCTGAAAGCAGACTTGGAGTCCTCTTTGCATCCTACCTCGAACGACTATGTGCAGATTCCCATGTTCATGAACCAGTGAGTACTGGTGGATCTGCACTGCAGCGAAGGGTAGGAATGAGAAGAGATATTCTTCAGTGTTTAGAGATCTCTTGGAAAACAATATTTTTAAGCGTAACCTCTTCATCTCAGCCCTTTCCTTAGTGTTTTCATGGTGTCTGGTACCTGTAGAAGTGTATCAAAGAACACCAAAGCTCTTGTGGTTTGTGCCAGCCAATGTCCATGCTGGCCATAGTTGTGCATCTGCATCCCAATGTGCCTGGAGGCAGGGGAAGCTCTGATAGGAACAAGCTTTGCCCTTGAAAGACTTCGTTTCCTCTGGATTTTGCTGACTGGATCTCCAGCTAAGGCTTTCCTCGCGTCTGAAGCATTTCTAAGAGCTCTTATAAATGCCTCAGATGCAAGAGTTCGTGTAAGCAGAGATTTCCCCCACTGCAGTATTGCTCTCTCTCCCCAGCAGAACTGCTTGTCTTTACAAAACTTGTCAGAGGGGATGTCAGAGTGGCACTTCATCAAAGCTTGCTGGAAACCAACTAAACCCTCCAAATATATTGGAAGGAACAGACCCACCCAGAGCATAAGCGCATAAGGGTAAGTCTTATAGGAAGAAGCAGTATCTTTTATAAGTCCAACAGATATTATTGGAGAAACCTTGCAGGACCATAACTGCTTCTGTTGTGCATGAAGCAGAAAATGTGAGGCTTTGGGCTATGAAATCAAACCTTATCTTTAGGGCAGGATTGGGCCCCTGAGCACCCTGCCATTCTCAAAACTGGCTGCATGATGTTGTTTCCTCATTTGCCTCTGGGGATCCCTGTAACTAAGGGAACCATTTTGTTTTGCAGAGTGAGAAGGGAATCAAATAGTTGAACCCTTAGTAAACGTGCAAACACAACTGGTTGTCTTTGATGATTTGTTAGTCTGGACCTGAGCCACAAGACCTGGGGATTGCAGTCCAAGTTCCTAGAGCTCCAACATCTGACATGCAGAGCAGCAGATCAAAGTCGGGATGAGTGAAGCTCGTTACCAGTTGGAGAGGCGGCCAGAGGGGTTTCCAGGTGGAATCTTCTTAAAATATCTCCTGCCCATTTTTAATCTGGCAATCCTGCCTGAACCTGAGTCACCTACTTAATAAAAATTCCATGTTCAGTCTGTAGAAACGCTTCCAGCACAATTAGATCAATTTCCTCTAAGTAGCAATAAATGTGTTTTCCTTTAAAAGGCCAACACAAGCACATTATCACAGCCTATAATCCCTATTCTCTCTGTTAGCTCGAAGTACATCCTAAAGGCCAAGGGTCGCAGCTAAAGACTAATCAGTCTCATTAGCCTGTCTAATTTATCTTAACTAGGGGGACACAAACACACTAAAACTGTTAGGGAGACTTTTTGATCAGGTTATGGGAGTCATTCATCAGGGTCCTGCAGCTTCCAGAGACAGGAAGGAGAGAAACGACCCAGGGACAAAGCCGTTCTCCAAGGATGCTCTGCACCAAGATGCACCCACGCAGGCAGGATGGGGCAGAAACCCTCCCAGAGGCCTCTGCTGTCCTGCCGGGCAACATCCCAGCAGGCTGGGGGGGGAGATATGGAAAAGCACCTCCTTCTTGTTCTCTTCCACATGCCGCCCAGCCGTGGATGAGAAGTTCAGCATCTTCCTTGCTCTGGCTCCACTTCAGCACTGCAGGCGCTCCCTGGTCTGGGGAAGGGTTTGAGTCTGGCTGGTTAAAGTTTAACCTTTCCCCAGCTGCACCCTCCCGAGCGCCCTGTCAGCCACCACAGCGATGCAGGGGCGTACGCTGCCCCTCCTTCTCCCGCACGCATCACTCTCCTGTTGGCTCCCAGCACTCAGCACCTTCCTGGCGGTATCGCGCACTGCTCCTGTGGCTTGGCAGGGGACGGCCGACCCCCTCCCTGCTCCCCTGGCAGGCGGATGGAGAAGGGGGATAAATCCAGTGCTCAAATCCAGCTGGAAGCAGCATGAAAAAGGAAAAATTAAGCAAAAAATGAAGTGAAAAATGAAGCAAAACATGAACTACTGTGGAAGTAGTGTTGTCCTATCTGGGTAACCAGGTGTTTTAGATGCTACCAGTCCAGCAACAGAGCCCGGCTCCTGAACCTCACTCTTCACCGTTAGCAGGCACTGAAAATTCCCTCACAAACATTGTCCATAATTATTGTCCAGGTGCTGGCTTTAGTAGCCCAAGGCAATGAAGCAAAGTCTGAGGCTATTTTCCAGCCCCAAGGCTCTAACTCACGTTTCCATCCTGAATGATCCTGTCTGGGAGAAATTTCAGAATTTGTGCTGCCAGCATATCTTTGTCGGATATTAAAAGATAAGGAGGTTTTCTGCTAAGAAAAGAAGGAAATGTAGATTATTTAAGGAGTTCCAGTAGGAGGAGGCTGGCCAAGCTCTAATCAAAGTCACCTCTTGAGACTCTCCTGGGAGGAAGGAAAAAGTTATCCCTCAGATCCCAATTCCTATCTAGAATAGTTGCATTTCCAGTGACCATCAGCCACAGAAAGGACAACAGTGCTATCACAGACTCATTTCCTTATGCACAACCCTTCTTTCTGTATCACACTTGTGTCCTCATCCTGCCCTCCATGACACTGCGACATCAGAGTGCCTCGGGATGCAGCCGTGCAAACAGAGCTGAGCTGTTTAAAGTTGACCAAAGTCCAGCTGCCATGCAAACCTTTCATCACCCAGCCAAGGGGCTGCTGCCAAGGACAACGGTCACGGCAGAAATGCTCTTTGGGCACCCATCTTCCTCCCTCTCCATCAATCACCTGCCATGCATAGGTCACAAGCACTGAGGCTGAAGCGGTGGAGTTCAGGAGGCTACCAGAGGACTTGTGGCCTGGGATTTCACCTGGGGGAGGGAAGCTTGAGGTGGATAACATCATATAAACTTTGAAGGTGCAATGATTCTGACAAGAGGATCTATAAAATGGCACAGGAGTTTGTGTCACCCTGTCCCATTTTTAGTCATCCACTTTGACTGAGTTTCTCACTTTCAAGATACTTGAATGGGAAATATTTAGGGGAAAATAAGCTTTGCTGTGCCTTTCACTGCCAGAAGCATGTGTGCATTCCTGCCATGTTGCCCACTCAGGTTAATCAGGGCAGAAGAGAGGGGAAGAAAGGAGAAAAGGTGGTGAAGTTCCTCAGTATAGCTCAAATGCTGGAGCTCTCTCTAGTTTGCTATTTCTTTAGTCCTGTTGGTGAATTGTCGCAGGTAGGACAAAACTCCAGGCAGGGCCACATGCCTCAGTCTCCGTGGGTAATTGTCCCCACTGCAAGCACAGGTACAAGAGTTCCCCATTCAAATAGCCAGCTGAACAACCTTTTCCAGATTTATTTTTGGAGAAACTGTGGCCGTCATGGTTCCTGTGCGCAGAAATTAAGTACATACTTTTTGTACAGGAAATCTTGAGAATGCCAGGTCTGTCGGGATTTTGAAATGGTTTACATCACAGTTGCATTTAAGCCCCTAACATTGACTTTTTCAAGTGGGCTAAGCAATCCATAGCATTTGGCACGTGTCCTCTCCACTGGGAGAAAGCCAACTCACAAACCTCAGGTACTCGTGTAGCTACGTGGAACTTTGAAGGTGGTAAGAAACGTTCCTGTCCATCCCAGTTCATCAAAGCAATCAAGCCCATGCTTAGTTTTAATCACAAACTTACACCTGCTTAAAGCTAAGCACGTATAAATAGTGAGATTTGAGTGGCTGCTTAAATCTATGTTTCAAATATGTTATGGGCATCATGTCGGCTTTTTCTTTTCTTTTTTTTTTTTACTTAAGACTGCTGTGTGACACTACCCACAAGTTTTCAACAAGAAAGATTTAGTTCAGTCTTACTCACATGGCCAAGCTCCTTTGGCCAGGATACAGCTCACCTAACATAGCTTGTCCAGGCTGGGCACCTTGTCTAAGTTGGTAGCCCAAGTTTTTTCTGTTATCAGGAGAGGAGGTGGGCGCCTCCAAAGGACGATTCACCCTTTCTGTCTGGGGCAAGCGTCTTAGGGCAGATGAATCAGTTTGTGGAGATCCCTGCCTTTTTCCCAGGACAGCCAAGGAAGTCTAGACTGTAAGCTTGGATTAGTCACTTAACTTCTAGGCAGCCGTAATGAAGCAAAAACATTGCACCCTAGACATGTTTCAGGCTACAGGGTTAGGTGAGATGAATCCAGGTCTCACTCTCAGAACGAAGCGAGCCTCACTGGGCAGTGAGTTATTAGTGAGTTATTTCCTGAGAGCAAGGGTGGGAAATGCCCACTCTTGTTCCCAAGCTCTGTTCACAGCCATCTCCCACATCGTTAAAGAAGACACAGGTATGGAGTTAGAAGAGGAGAAGTATACAGTCAGGTCGTTGTTTTTCCCACCTGCAGAAACTTGCAGGGCCAGATTCCCAGCTGGGAAGACCCTGTCCCCCAACTCTCAGGCATATTTATTCCAGCATTAATCAGAAGGTGCGGTGGAAGCACTTGTAATGTCCTGGCAATAAGGAGGAAGGCAAGAAATGGAGTAGATAGAGAGGAGGGAGGGAAATTCATTTGTTGAGATGATGGAGTGACTTCTTCAAATGAAAAATTAATAATGATTAAAATAATGATTGAGACTGTCCTGATTGAGACTGTCCATTTAAATTTTAAAGGTGTATTATCCTAACCAAGGGGGCCCAGTGCTCAGCACCTCTTCCTACGGATTACCATCTAGCTTTCCATTTCATACAACCTTGAAATACAACAAAGTCAATGTATGCACAAGGATTCTCTTTTTCTGATGGATTGAGTGATGTAAATGGAAATTTTTTTTTCTTTTTGTCTATCATCCTTTACCTAGAATCTATCTAAGTCCCTACACCATTTCTCTTTCAGAGGAATGAGAGGAGGCCTGCGGACACAACTGTGTCCACCCAGTACGCCTTGTGTTCCTGGTGGTCAGAGGTAAATCTATTGAGTAAAAGAAAACAAAAAAGAGATTCCTCTTTTTTTCATTTTATATCTGACTTGGTAGTTGGGAATGTGCAAAACTCTCAACTCCTTCTCTGAATGAAGACGTTTTATAGCACTTAATTCCCACAGCAGCAACTGATGGCTTCATTCTGCCTCCTCCTACTGCTCCTCATGGCACCCATGCTGTTCTTCCTACAGCGGGCACCGCAGCATTTCCTTGCTGGAGATCACACCGGCTAGTTATTTTGCAATGCAGATAAGCCTGCTTTGCATGATTTCCAGGGGAAAGAAACAGAACAGAAGATCCCCTTCTGGAGATCAGCTGCTTCTTTCTTACATGCTGCCTTCCACTGTCACAAAAACATTGCACACCATATCCTTCCATTCCAGATCTTATATCCAACAAGCTTTTGCTGACTACATAACCTTCACTAACCTGAAATTCCTGAGTAGTCCCAGGAGCTCAATGCATCTTGGAATAAAATTTTTGTAATGTCATTTAAGGGTATTCCTAATCCAGAATTATTGAGGAGGCCTGGGTCATGGGAATTGAGTTTGACACTTGACAAATACTTGGCTTTGTGTAAATGGACAGGCCACTGAAATAACTGCCTTTGGATGTCACATGAAGAGAAATTAATTCTTTATTAACTTCCGCAATGATAATCTAATAAACTCGTTTGGTCTACTAGTTTCAGCACTTAAAGCGCTCAGTCGATTGGATGCAAATAGGTTTTTTTCTTCCCCTCTGGAACGGTGCCTCTGTGGTGTGCAAAGGGACATCAGTGTGAAAAGCCAGGCCTGGCGTGCCAGGATACGGTGCACATGTTCAGATCCTGCTACTGCTTAGTGCGAGAGAGACAGGCACAGCAGAAAGACAAATAGCAGGGGCTAGAAAAATCCTCTATTAGGAATGAAAAGGGGTTTTTATTAAAAATTCATATTTTAAACAAATTTGCTTTGACTTGAATTCAGATCCCTTTTCTTCTTAATCAGGTATTTTAAAAGAATATACAAGAAACCAATATAATATCTGTTTTGTTTTAGTATTATAGCACAAGAAATTAGTCCCAGCATTTAGGACTCTTTGCTGGATGCAAAGCTAGAGTTCCTATCCTAAAATTTTAGTGGTAAATGCTGAAAATAAAAATGGAACTATGTGGACCAAGCAAGCCTCTAATTCTAGAAGCCAAGTGTGTTCAACAAGAAAATAAGGCTGTAATATGTGACCTAAGTGTCAAATCAATCCAGCCATTGCCACTTCGAGGTTGAATTTCAAATACCAAGCCACAAGCTGCTATAGACTGACCAGGAATCATGTGCAAAATAAACAAACAAAAAGGCTCTACAACACACAGTGAAACATGACCTCACTCTGCTCCTTTCAGAGGATGGACCTTCCCATCAGGAGAAGAGGGACGCTAGCTGATCAGTCTGATGTACTTTCTGTGTTTTATTTCTATATGCCTGATTCTGTTGACATAGACTTGAAAGTGTTCAAGGCTACTGCTTTGCCCATCAATAAGTTCATGCAGCTGTGACCTTTTTCATATTGGTGCAAACTAGAACCACCAATAAATCTGGCTTTGATCAGAGTACCTACACCGCACTACCAGTGCTTGCCCTACACCCACACAGCACATCCCCAGCAGCAGCACAGCCCGACGGGACCCAGCTCAGAAAGCCAAGGCAAAGCGTGCTTCTTGCCAGCAGGCGTTTGTTACCCTGCCTGCTGGTGCAGCACATCAAAAATGGTTCATTTGCAAAAGCCAAATATTTATTACTATTTGCTAACTGAGTTGCATCGTAACAACATGAAAAATAGTGAAGTCTAAGTCTGTGAGTTCCATGTATATATATAATTTGCACAGGAATATATAAATATATGTATGCATATTTACTTCTGATTAGGGGCCATTATCCTATGAAAGAGATGATGGAAACAGAGCAAGGATTTTCTAGATTGCCTTAAGTCTCAGTACCCTCTCTGCTTCTCTCTTTTCAGAGGCAGCGTGGGGTACAGGACTTCTCCAGCCCACTGTGTCCTGCTCTCTGGCTTCACTGTAGACCTCCCAGGGAGGTCAGGGTCCATTACCAAAGGGGCTGATATCTCTGCATTCTTACACAGTCAAAGGAAAAACAGATTCAGGGTGATCGAGATTTTGGCTTCTTTGTGAAAAAAAGTCTTCTTTTTTTAAATCTGTACTAACGAGTGGCATGTTGGAGACACTCCCTGCTCTCTGCCCTCACTCCAATGTGTAGCTTTGCATCTCAGTCTCTAGGTTCGTCCCTCACCATTTATTTCTCAGAGTTTGCATTGAACCTAATTAATAGGTGCATATTGAATAGTCTCACAGAATCACAGAAAATAATCTGGAAGAGATCACCAAAGGTCCTGCAGTCCTCCAGCATGTCCTCCGTGCCACACCATCAATTCTACCTCTGTTATTCTCAGCAGACATTTGTCTAGTCTAACATCGATGCTGCGTTTGTCAATGCTCAAGAGGAATGCACTGCAGCCCACAGACTGGGCTTCAGCTTCGCTAACACCATGGGCTCTAGCAACACCCAGAAGCCAGTCTTTGCTGCTGCCAGGGTGGGAAAGGAGTGTCTGTGACATGCTCCACCGTTTGCTAAGGTCTGTCTTGCTGTAGCCTTAGCCAAGGTATCCACCTCTGCCTGTGAAAAGCAGCTGTTATTTCTAGGCCACTCTCCATTTCCTCCCAGTGCTGGTTATAGAAGCAATAAAGAGGTAGGGGCCACCCCCCTGTTTACAATATATTTTTGTAATTTCTCACCAGCAGCAGTTGATGGGGAGGGACACCTCGGATGTGAGGTGAGAATCTTCTTTCTCTCGCTCAGAGACGCTGCTGTTATCGCACTCTGCCACAGAGATATTCTTAATATCACAAGGGCATGGATGTTGGATCCTGAGGTCCTCAGAGACCACAGCTATCATTCTGGCAGGTTTAGGGGTTTGTCTGGGGGTTTATTTCAGGTTTAGGGAGGTTTTTCCTCTTACAGAAGGAACAGAACAATGTTGTTTCCCACAGCTGTAGAGTTTGCTACTCATTTCTCCTGGATGGATACCTGGTTTCAGGGACCATCTGCTGCTTTTTCCAAAGCTGATGCCAGAAACATCTCTCAAGCTGAGAAGTAGGTGGGTGTCTCAACACCCACAGCCTGCAGTGGTAAAGAGCCAGGATGTGGCAGAAGTGCCACCGTTAGCCGCAGTGGCATGGTTGGCCGCTGTGCAACAACACTGCCACGTCCTTTCCCAGAGGACTGGGGGCTTTCAACCATGCTGGGGGATAGGGACATGGCCATGGGCTCCAGAGCACTCTCCAATCCAGGCTGGCACCATGCTGCAGTGCAGATATCCTGGTTTTGTCCACTGGGAGAGGAGGATTTCAAAGAAGAAATTCCAGGCAGTGCGATACTCTTCAGAGCTCAGTTAGTTTTTGTAATCCCCTAGAAAGCAGTTTAAGAATATCAAACCCATTTTACCAAGTAAATCAAGGCACGGGTATAGCAACAGCTTAGCTTAACTTATACAATGTACCAGGGACAGCGCAGGCTTGCAACATTGCCATGAAAGCACCATCCGCTTGCAGCCAGGACAACCAGGAACGGGAATCTGCTGCATGGGAAGCGGTCTGAGAGACACGCTTTCCAGTTCAAGAGGTATCAGTCTGTCCCACCACCTCCCTGGTGGCTGGACAGTGTGACAAACCTGGCTTATTACTGTAACACTCTTGTTTTCACAAAGGGGAAGGAGAATCAGAATGATGTTAAAATCAAGAGAAAATTCTCGTGCATTAGAAACATAAACTGCTTCCTCCAGGCTCGGAGAACACTCATTCATTACTGAGTCTTGTTTGCAAAGAAATTTTAAGCAAATGTTGGTAATAACAGGACACAATGGAAAATGATAGTCCTGTACAGTTTTCATAATGCATTAGTTCAGATCCACTTGCACCACCTGCTTAATTTCACCTTTCTCCCACTGATACCTCCTGAAGATTTCAGGACTACCTCCCTACATCTATTTTTGGCTATAATTTGAGTGTAATTTGATACATAATTAGGGTAGAATAGGAAGACTGAGTATTTAACTACCCATACATCTCTCTCTAATTTAAATAATTCCTAATATATCTAACTAGTTCGCCTCATACTGCACTGATGTGTATTGAACTGGGGATAATGAAATAAGGAATGGGGGGGGAGGAAAATGTTATTTCAGAGTCGGAAGATCACCAATTAATGACATGAAAAGCCTAGTGGGAATATCTGTACACTTAATGCCCCTTCTGCTCTGAATATAATGCGGCCACAGTCTCTGGCGTGAGGGCTCTCAGAATAGTCTTTAGAACAACTCGCATTTCTGTGAAGCTGTGTCAACTTGGCCAAATGTCCCGCAGCTTTTGGACAGGACTTAAACATACAGAGGGTAAGAAATAAGATGAATTTCACCCTCAGCTAGCTTCAGCAATGTCTTAGACATTGCATTTAAGAGGGGAACAAATTGCCTTTTGCAGTTGTATCTCCCTCTTTCTCTCTCTTGTGTCGAGAGAGAAGCCAGATCACTGGCCTAAAAAAGAAGCCTAAATTTGAGATGGTTCAAGTTAGGTGAGTTCAGCTCTTTGGTGTGTGACTATACCTCCCTACGACTCGGTATACCATGTCACGGTCAGGGAATTGTTTAGCTGTCGAATGGGAGCTGGCTGGGTTTTATTCTGGTGAAACAGCACCGCTGGTTTTCACCCTGCAACGTGGGAACTACTTTAGCACATTCCTCTCTTTAACAATATAAATTGTCCCGCTCATGCCTAAACAGGGGCAGGTGCTGATGGATGCGCAGGCAGGCAAGAAGTCAGATGTGGCTACCCATCTGAGGTTTCAAAATGTCATTCTATCTTCATCGAGGGAAGGGGGGTAAAATGAAAAAAAATGAAGTTTTTGAATGGTAAAAAAATTTTAATTTTTATAAGGATGAAAAGTTTTATTACGATATTGGCCAGCTTCTTTCACACAATGTAAAATACAGCCATTTAAATGGTATAATTTTAGTATGCAAAATATTGAAAATACAGTACAATGGAGCCAATACCATCTGGTTATTGGAAAAAACAGTGGCTATGGAAGTTGTTAACCATTCCATTGAGAATTTCAACGAAATCCACTCTCTGCAGTGGAATGCTTTAATTTAGAGGAATCATTACTCTCAGTGGAAAATTATTTTTTCAGGAAATTTTCAATCCACACAAGAGTATAGCAAAAAGTAGCCCGTGCACAGGATCCTGGCCAGCCTGGGCTCCTACCTGCCATGAGCTGGTGCAGAACCAACACTTCTCCCCATGACAAACTCTGGAGCAAAATAATATCTCAGCTGAATTCCCTTGGGGTATGTTTTTATGTTTTTTTCCTCAGCATAACTCCTCCTGCTCCTTCCAAACAATTTCTAGGGATGCCAAGAGGACCTCTTGCATATCGAGGCATGCTGCCTTCTGCACCCCACGGCTTCCCCCACTGCACTGCTGCCTACCCGCGATGCCGCCGATGATGCACACCCCAAAATGTCAGGTCACCTTGCTGTCCAGCTTAGGTGCATTGCTCCACAATCTTTCATACTTCTAGGGCAGCTTGCGGGGGAGGCAAAATCCTCAGTGCTAACTTGCAGCATCTCCTGGGGGGCAGCTCCCAGCCTTGCTCCCATCACATCACCACATTCCCGACACCATGCGGGCATCCGGAAACCCCCGGCTCACTGCTCACACGCTCCCTCCCCCTTCCTTGTCAGGGTTTCTTTCTGTGCAGAACAGATGGGCACAAGCTGTTTGGGAACCACTGCCCTTCCCTCCCCCAGATCCTGCAGAAAGATGCATCACCGGAGCAGGGAGCAATCCCCTCCCGGCTGCGGCACAGAACCCTTTTCAGAGGGGCAGGTAAAAGTTTAACCAGGCTGTCTTTCAGCGGTGGAGGCAGAGCCGCCTTTCATAGCCATGATAAATTGCTCCTGTCAAAACTACATGAATGCTCATATTGAAAAGCTCTTCTTTCTTTCTTTTTAACTTTCCCCCTCTCTCCAGTCACACGGTGTCTCTCGGTTGTTAGCCAACATTTAATGTCCACTTAGTCAAAGGGCACTTCCACTCCTTCTCGTCTCTCTGTCCTGTCCCCTGGGGCTGCTGGGGCTGAGTTGTCACAGAAATACTGATGGGGAATAAAATAAAAAAGACGGTGTGAGGAAGAAACCCTTTAATGTTTTTAGGACTTTTGATTTCGTTTGGGTCCTTCTACCAGTAGTCCCTAATCAAAGCCATTGTAGGATGGACAGGTGGACAGACAGATATCTTCCAAGGAAGTTTCCAATTGCTGGTATGTTCTAAGTTAATAGGTTAGTTATTTTATAACATTTTCCAAAGTTGATGATGAGTGCACAACACAAAACAATCCAACACACCTCCTCTCCAGCAGATGTGCAGCAGCAAGGCCAAAGCATTCTGGAAGTGTCCAGGGAGGCAGAGCCTGCCCAGCTCTTGATACGGTTCTAGACCCTTCCCCACCTGTCAGCGGGTGCCTTTGCTCCATGGGCGCCCCAGGGCTGGCGCTATGGCTGGTGTAATGTGGGGGTAGGGAAGGGGGCTTGGCCATGGAATTTCCCCCGCTTCATCCAAAATTGCCTGGTTTTGTCAACCTCCTGGCCCTGCTGCAGCACGGCTCTGCTGGGGCTGGTACTGTGATAGCAGTGGTCACAGAGCCCCTAGAACAGTTACACTGGTCACAGAGGAATGGGTAGGAGGATGGCCTCATTGTCACCATGAAGATCCTGTGAACCAACTGTCTATTCTTGGGTTTGGGACTAATGGGAGGGATAGGTTTAGGGTGCTTGGCAAGTAACAACCTAGCTCAGCCTGGGCCGGCCAGTCACTCAACTACCTCAGGATTGCACCTCCAGGAGAGGCGTTAAAGTTCAATATAAGGAAAGTTGACCTGAACATCCACCCAGAGCACCAGGCACTTGTGTTGGTGCCATATTTGAGCATGTAATAGCCACAAGCTCCTCTTCTCCTCCCTATAAGTTTGCTTTAAGGAATGGGGATGACAGGACATGGTACAGCTGTTCCCAGCTGTGCTGCTCTGATGCCTGTCCCCAGTCAAAGCCCACGGTCTGATGGGACCATGACACTCACAGCACATGGCTCCCCAGGCGCTGTGTTTCACCTGACCTGGCTGCAGGAAATACCCAAATCCTGGAGTGCTGCAGCTCCCATTTTAGAACATCTCTCCCTTCTCTGTAGCACCTAAATGGTAAAAACTACCAAAAAATTCAGCACCAGATGTTCAACACACATCTCCTAAGAAGAGATTTTAGACTTATTCCCACACTCTACTCAATTCCTTCTTCTCGTGTTTTCTGTCCATGCTGATATCTAGCCTCACCCAGTGCCCCCAATATATCCTCCAGACTGTAAATATGTATGCTGCTGCCCTGCTACAGCAATCAGTGACAGCAATATCTGGCACACACACACACAGCTTTCCTAGGTGCATCTTTTCTGTGACAAATATTTCTGCTATGGTCCTCATAGCTAGTTACAGTGTCGCTACCCTTATCACTACCGGCCTCCCGTAGGGTTCAGCACTATCCACATCTATATATGCATTTTGGGATATTAATACCATCAAGATACTCTTGTTATCCTGGCTCGCTTGCTCATTAACCCTTGTTATACCCATATATACACAGTATATATGTATATATACCCATATATACATGCAACGAAATCTACACAGCTCTAACTCTGTTCCTACTCACCTATATAATCCCAGATATTTTAATAAAGGTACAGGAGTGAAGAAGACCAGGATTTGCCCATATGTACACTCTCATTTTAAGGGCTGCATTTTTTCTGACTGCAACAGAGTCACTGGAAAAGCTTTTGCCCACTGATGAGCAAAAGAAAAGGGATGTTTAAAGAACAAACCAAGTAATCTCCAGAGGCTGCCATTGAAGAACCACATAAGCATAGGCTGAATGTCAGGCCTGATCCTTTCTTCAGCTGACTGCCACCATTTTCCCCAGCTCTGGCAGTGGCCTGCTGACATTTCACAAATCATTTTCTCTCTCCATGCCTCAGTTTCCCCTAGTCATCTACTGGGAAGATTGCTGATGATTCTCCTTTGGAAAGCATTTCTCAATCCACCATCAGAAGTGTTGTAGTGACTAAGTACTCGTGATACCGGCTCAGCTGATGATGTGTGTGCTGGTCCCTACTTGTGCAGAGCCCCAAAACCGCCTGGAGGGCCTTTGCACTGCTTCAGCTTGCAAGGTTCAAGCCCAGCAGCTTTGCTGTCATAGTCTCTTCTCCCCTCCACGTACCACTTCAAATCAGCCAAGTTGCACCACAGTTATTAGCTGGTTTTGACTGACTTCTTAAGTTAATTATAATTTCACAGTGTAATATCAAGCATGATTAAAACAATTAGGTTTTCCACCTCCCTGCAATGCCTCCCTCCCTTCGCTTTCCCTTCTTCTCCTTCCTCCTTCCCCTGCCTCCCTTCACCCTGGAAGTTTTTAGATACGCTTCTGCACCACTGCAACAAATTGTATGGTAGGATCTGAAATTATTACCCTCTTAAATGCATTAAACTGTTCATAAAGCAATTTGCAATGCCAGTTACCAAACTACAGTGAGCCTCCCAGCCTGACACCTCCCAAATGCAGAAGGTTTCTTGGCAGCCGTATCCTGCTGCAATGCTCTCTCGCTCACTAGAGTCGATGCCTGAAACTTAGGAGAAATCAATGCAATTATAGATATGAAGGTCCAATTACTGTGAAATGTGATCAGTCTTTATCTCTGAGTCCCTTCAAGAAAATCAGGGAGGCCTTGTCTTTTTTCCCTTGTGAAGGGAGTTGCAATATAATGCAAAAGGATCTTTTAACAGAGGACCAAAAGAGAGGAATGAATGTCTGTCACTCAGCAGGCCAATTCTGATGTTGCCCAATACTGATTTCCCTTTAATACTGGTGAGATTATTCCTGATTTACACCTCGGTGCATCCATTGTGTCTGATGAAGTCAGTCCCTGTTGACACCGCTATCAGGTTCCCAGCCCAGCACCCTGCATGTGGCCGCCTCCTCCCCTCCAGATTCCTTGGGATAATTTTGCCTGTTCAGGATTTTTTCACCCGCTGCTGATCGCATCTGCTCCCCCTCACACGGCCGGCCCGGCCACGGGGCTGACAGCAGCAGAGCAGGACACGGACCTGCCTGGCTGCCCCCCATTAGCATCTGGTGCTCGTGCCTCAGCATGGAGAAGTGACTGGGCTCCCAAAGGGATTGAAACAGCCTTCCTAGGAAAATAATTTGCAATCCCTTCTGGGCCAGACTTGATCCTTGTACCTGCCTAGCTGGGCTGATACACACCTGGAGGGGCCAGCCCCAGTGAACCCTCATTTTTCTGGCAAATATAGGCTGGTTTTGACAGCCCCAACAAACAGGGGCAGAGAGAACGGTCTGCAGTCACCACGTGTGCAGCACGGGCAGGTTCTGCTCAGTGGCAGTTATGCACATCGCAGTAAGGTGATTTTAACAGAAAAACTATCCCTCCATAGCATTGACTTCTGTACACAGGAGATCAGTAAGAGGGACTTGTGTCTCTCTGTGCTTTACCTTTTATCCAACAGAGCAGGATCCTGATCAGGGCCAGGACATGACTCCAATTACACAAGTAGAAATAAGTAACCATCTGCATTAATAAAGAATACAATCCTTTATCTGTGTTAATTAGAGATAAATTAGAGAGAGAGAAAAAGATATATAAATTAGCTAACAGTTAATTACTGGAACTATATTGAGAAATATATGTGTATATAAAGTATAAAGTATAAAATCTGTTCCAGATTAACAAAATATTGGGGTTTGTTTCTAGAACTGCAAAACAGGAATTTGTTCGCCACCACAGCCAAGTGTGAAGAAGGCCATTTATCATAAGCCTCATAGCACCTTGCTCAAGGATCCCAAAGCGCTCAGCAAACATTGATAAATAGACCTTGATGCATTCCCAAAGGGAACCATTATCATCATCATTTAGCAGTGCCAGGCAGGAGCCCAGGAGTCCCAATCTCCATTCTTGCCGACACAGCTCCAGTTTGATCCCCCCTTCTATTCTGGAGGGCACCCATCCACTTTCCCAAACAGGTGGTTTGCAGCCAGAAGCTGTAGGAGCCAGGTTGTCACCAAACTAAGATTTGGGAACAGCAGGGCTATCACCTGGGCTGACTTCAAGCTGTTCAGCAGAGTTGATCCTTACGACCTTGATCCATGCCTTTGCCCTGCTGATGTCCCCCAGCGCTAAGCACCGCAGGCACAGCCAGGCTCCCCAGGAGGGCACCAAATGGAGGAGAAAACGATGGGAACATGGGCCTCGGATGCCCATTGCCCTCTCCCTGCTCTGTCATTTAAAGTGCATTTTAACCAGCAAGGAAGATCTCTTGTCCCTGTGCGAGCAGAGGAGGGCTGCACCACAGCGTCAAGCAGCTTCCCCGCATCGCGCTTGGGCGTTCAACTCCCTCCAGCTGCCGCGTTTTAACGAGGAATGTTAAATGGGCTGTGTCATCTCTTTATACAAAATCCCTGCTGCATTTTACCCTGGGAAGAGGAGGGGGAGAGGACAGCATGAAGCTGAACAGCGCGCTGAAATGCACTCGTGTGAGCAGCAGGCATCTCCGTGCCAGTGTATTTATAGGTGCCGACCGCATCGTGGCAGGGGACAGAGGCAGCCGAACACATGCTGCCTGTCAGCACTCACTGCTGCTGTCTGAACAGTGCGTCCACACATGTGTCCTCACAGCCCAAAACATGCGAAGAAATCCCGAGAATGCTCTCAACACACTGGGGCATGGACTTGAGAGGCCTGAGAAAAATAAATAATCACAATATATTTGAGGGTGGTTTTATTTTCTTTCCAGATTCTGGACCCAACTTTACATTTTCAAGGGTTTCCAACCACAGCAGCATCTATTTTCTTCTCTTACCTTTGGTTTTCCCCTTGAATTTTGTATGTATTTTCTTTTCACACCACACCACAAGAATTACAATAAGTATTTTGCTTATCTGGGGGTAAAAACATTGTGTTACTGCACAGACTGGTTTTGCAATGCTGAATGAGTGTTGCCTGTTAGGGGCGTAAATGTAGAGTTAATCCTGCTTTTCATGGCCTGCACTTTCTCTGTACTTGTTTATTCCACATTTTGTGTTCTGCCCCAGGATGGATCAAACTGTTTAACCTTTGACTGCAAAGTCAGAAGAATGACTCACTTGGAAGCTAAAATGTAAATAAATATATGCATTGCTAAATAAATCAAACACTAATACACTAAACCAAGGCTGATAAATATCCTGATTAAAATCATACTTAAATAAATGGGGCAAATTATCAGACAGTGCATTTAAAAGTAATAATTTCAGGGCATAACTCAACACAGCACATGTCATAGTAAGTAAATTGTTTTAATCTTTGATTTTTCTTTACTTTATAGAGTGAAATATTTTCTATTACAGTTGTTAAGTGAACCCTAGTATTATCACAAATGCTGCAAAAGGAGACAAAATGTCATTGATTTACTGATAAATTAAAAAATCTTTTCATGATTACTTTGACTGAAAAATGCTCCAAACCTCCAGTACAGCACAGAAAAGTGGGGAACTGGTAAATGATCTCCCGCTTTGCCAGTGTTCCTGCCGTAACTCTGTGTGCCCGCAGAAAAAAGTCTCCTGTACAGGTGCCTTCCCCTCTGGCACTAAATTACAAAGCGCTACCCCCAATTACAGTCTCTAAAACCATTAGCACTTAAGAGAAAATAATCCCTGCAATTTGTGCAGCAATAAGTATTATGTACAACGCAGGAATATGCAAAAAGGAGCACAGCAGATCTGCCGGGAGGACGAGTCTCTCGGCTCAGGACTGCCACCTCCCTGCTCCTCGCAAAGTGGAGAACCGGTGGGAGCAATTTTTTTTTTTTACTTATTTTCTATTTTCTTACATCTTGTCCTTACTAAACTGTCTCAGCATAGCAAGCCTGTCTGCAAGGACTTGCATGCTAGCACATGTCATTTTTTTTGGTTCCCCTGAAGGAAAAGGTGGTGTTTGCCTCCCACGTTGGATCAAGCCCTCTGAACCCGGTGTTTCCACATTCTTGATTGCCCTGCTGTGTGTGAATCGCATACCAACAAAGTAGTCCTTTAGATCACCTTCCTAGTTCAATTTTTCCCCCACAGGCTGATTGAAAAGCAAATGAAATACTTTTTCTACGACCAATTTCCTTTCTTCATGTACCTGCCTGCACTTATTATTTCTGAAGAATCTTATCAAACAGGCAACAGGTTCCTAAAGTGGTGGTCTGGCCCCTAGATGATACACTGGGCTCATAATTTATTAAGGGCTGGGCTGTTAGAGGCAGATTGCTCTGAAGTGTTTTGAGCTGAGCATACTGGAGGGGATGCAACAGAGAGCATCCTCCCCTGCCAGGCCAGCCCCATGGTGCACCCAAACCGGGCATGGCTCGGAGGAGACAACTAAAGGCGCGGGGTATTCTGTAATTTACCAGGAAGGTTTTGACCTTGTTACATTAGTTATTTAGCTGTCTTGCTTGTCACCCTGGGATTCTCCAAATAGCAGCTCTCGTTTAGTGTGTTCTTCTGGCAACGCAGCTCCTGAATAAAGCAGTTTCTGTGTTTTAGGCATCCTTTCCTTACTCATCTCACACTGACCCTTTAGATGTCAAGAGATGAGGACTGAAACTGAAAAAACAGAGTCCTAGAATTCAACCTGGATCAGTCATGGAGTCATGCCAGTGACGTAAAGAGCTGGAGTAAAAAAGGGAGGATCTGTAGCTCTCTAAAAATTGCAAGGGGAAGCCCAGGTTTTAGGCATATATGTGAATTTTATGGGAGTGAGATTTGAAGTGTGTGTGCTGGTGCAGTCCTAGATCAAAATGCATTCTTAAAAGGAGGCCTAAATAACTTACATGTACAGATAAACTCTTCCCCTCACCGCCCTTGTACATGCAAGACATGATCAAGGCAGCTTCCAAAATTGCAAAAGGGCTTTTGGGACTAAATCCCAAATCACACTGGTGTTCTTCCCAGTGAGGACATTGGCATTTCGTGTAAGAGTTTTGTTGAGTTTCCACATCCCAAATCTTGCCTTTTCAAATACACGTGAGCTGATACCAACTGGCACCTGACCGGACCGAGACAGAACTTCCTTTTGGAGATCTTCTGTTTCACCTGCTGCTACCAACTCACGAAAAAAGACGGTTCTTGAGCAGAGCAATTCAGATGGTATAAAAATGGATTTCTTTTTGCCAGCACAGTTAACTAGAAAGCTTTACATTCCCTACTGAGGTTATCTAGATAAAATAGATCGCATTGCCTGCGCAATGTTGTTGCCTCCCATCCAGCCAGTCACCCACACCCTCCCTGAAGTTGAAAATGAAGTTTCCCCACCCTCCTCTTAGCCTCCAAACTTTGATCACAATCCCAACAGATGCAAAATATTTGCAGTAAGAGGTGCCAGTGCCGTCAACTCACCACAGTAGCTCCCAGTCAAAATGTTTGCACGCACACTTCAGAGTATCATTTATCTTGAGGGATGTCAACTCTAAAAATGTTAGCGCGTGTCACTGTCAAAGCAAATGCCAGAAATTAGCTTTCTTTCATCTGAAAGAAGAATAATTAACTTTGCAACTGTTTCCAAAAGTGCTAATTAATGGGTTTCACCAACTTGACTTGTCAGGATACATCTTGATTGGAACAACAGCTTGCTCTTCCCCTTGAGGATTATGGCTCTTCTTTTGGACTCTTTTCCTCATCCGCCAATTTAGCGAGTCACAGAAAATGGATGTCATTTATAACACAAAAATAAACATGCAAAAAAGGGAAAGCCCCAGAGACAAGTTAACATTTATTAATTATTTGTGTACTTTTCTCTATTAGTAATAATGTAAAAACACAGTGTTCCATTTTAACAGAATAATCTTTAAACAAGGTGGAATTTTGTTGGCTGTTTAGCTTCCTGAAAAACCAGGACAAGTCTTCACCTGAGATGTTTCTGTGCATGGGGATGGCTTGGACTGGACTGGAGAGTGGGAGCAGATCTCCCTCCTTCACCTTGGAAGTCTCCTTCTGAACCTAAGTCCAGCACTGCTTGGAGATCCACTCTCCAAAGCTCTGAGCAAACTCCAACTTCAGAGAGCACATTTTGAGTATTTAAATTCCTCAAGCAGTTTACACAATGTATTTTCTTCTCCTAGATTTCTGCAAGGCAATATGTTGCCTGACTTTCAATGCTGAGCTCCTTCCCTGTTAAGCCACGTATGTCACAACTTGGATGCGATCCCTCCTTCCACCAGGATGGGGTCTGCGCTTTGTCTGCCCGTGTTGAGATGAAAAGTAAAATGCCTGAGTTTCCCAATGGGATTCAGCTATCCCCATCCCACAGTAAGTCAGTGGGAGTCAGATCACACTGCCTAAACCTGAGACCCTTTGAAAACCCAAAAGCTTGGATGCATCTAACAGTTTAAGAGACTGTGGCCTGGAGAACCAGTGAAGGTTATGGTCAGACTTTATATAAACAACCTGATGAAGTCTCAGACCCTTATACGTGTTCCTGGAAATATAAAGTAAATCAGGAAATCAAGTGGAAAATCCAGGAGGTTATTATTAAAAATCCACAGCTCAATTATCATTATAATAAACCTTACACCAGAGGTCATTTACATTCATGGTAATTAGGGAGGAAGGTTATGGTTTGAGAATAAGTGTATATCAACTAAAGAAGAGTTTTATTGCGGGAAACTTGCCCCTAACACTGCTACCTAAATTGGTCATGCCAGGCTAGCAAGCAAACTGAAATTGTGCTCATCGGGGATGCAAAGAGCTCCTGCAGACACCCACCCCTCAGCAGCTGCTTCCATTTCTCCCAGGATGGCAGGAGGTCTGGGGCCATCTGAGCCAGTCCCTGCCCCTTCCAGGTGGAGGAAGGAGTAGGATGACATGTAAAGGAGTTAATGGAGCACAGAGGGGGCTGGTTTGCTTTGGAGAGGAGCTGGGGGAAGGACAGATCTTCAGGAGAGGTACTGTGTTTGGGGTATGCTGCACTCTGAAAGGCTGACCTTGTGCAAGAGCTGTGGTATCCCGTCTGGCTTCCCCCTGTGATGAGCTGGGTTCTTGTTGTCTGCAAGGAGAAAAAAGAAAAAGGGTGAGGGCATCTGAGTAAGAGCTGTGGTCATGTTAGCTGCTTTCTTTCCCAGAGACTTGTGCTAGGCTTTTGGCATCAAAGGAAGTCTCCAGGCTTGTGTGTCCTCTGAGCTGGGGCTGGGGCTTTGGGGGAGAGCTGGGAGGTCTGGCTCAAGCAATGATCCCTACTTTGTGTTTGTGCAGGACTTGCTGGTGGTGGTTCTTCTAAAATTTCATTGTGAGAGGTGGGGGGGAATATAACCTGGGAGCCACAACTGGATTCAGTAAGGAGTAGTGGACCTCTTGCATGGGCTGGTGACTTCTCTAACTGGGTTTTTGCTGAGCTGTGCCTTATACTCAAACTCTGGCAGTAAAGGGTTAATTACTAAATATGGTTACAAGCACATTAGGACATAAGGGGCATGTAGTTAAAAGCACATCTAGGAGTAGATGAGGTGGCTACAAGCCATGTGCTAACGTTTTAAATCCCTGACAATTGATGGATTGATAAGTTTTAAGCAACTTCATGTTTTTCAGCTGTTTGTAAACTCTCTGTTGACGTGTCTGTAGCCTGAGCAGAGTTTTGCGCTGGCTTCTCATAGTAACGAACCCCAGAAAAATTTCAGTCTGGCGTTTTCATTGCGGGGGGAGGAGGCTAGAAGCAGGAGGAGAAGCTAACTTTGACAGAAGAGGACAAACAGTGTCACGAGATGGGACTAACACCCTGAAGGAAAACCATTATAGGTTAAACTAAGTCTTCCTGGCACCTGGTCACAGACCAGCTTGTAAGAGTTAAACTTGAAGCAAATTCACCTTCAGGAATGTCAACATTATTTACTAGATGTTTCTACTTAATTTGTTGCTATATTTACACTTATGGTAGGGTCTAAAATCCTGTGTCACTACATTTTTAAGTGGAGTCTATTTTTATCTGCGGAGGAAGGGAAGAATTTTGACATTTACTGGAAGGTACAGGGTTGTCACAGCTCTGGAAGAACTAATATTCTGGAAGAATAAATCTCTCACCTACTTAATTTCACTTCTTGAACTTCACCTGTAGAGTCCAGACAATCTGCTGGATTAAATTTAGGGCAACAAAAATGTTTAGGGCATAAATTTCTATTGGTTTCCTATTTCAAATGGCCCTTTAATCTAAGCAGATGATGTGAGCATATTTGTGCTGGTTTCCCATTCACCTGGTGCTGAATGTACAAGAATCTCTACAAAAGCTGTCCAAAACACTAGTAGGAAGAATATTCATGTCTTTAAAATGAGAAAGAAAAAAATCCTTTATGCAGAACTTGGTAGTCTTCAGATGCATGATAGGGCTGTTCTAAGTGTCATGGGAAGCACTGGACGTGGCAGAGAGCTGGGCTTGAGTCTGGACTTGAACCCTTTCTGAGGCCAAAGGAGTCCTTGAAGAAAGCCTGTGGTATTTTATTATGTGTCTGTAAACATGAGGGGAGTTTTGTCAAGTCCCTGAGGTCTCATGTTAAGAGTAGCACAGAACATGTCAAACCTGGGTTGTACATGGACAAATGGTACCTAAAAATACCAGCATTGGCTCTGGCAAAGGATGCTGTCAGATGCTTTTTGTCTTCCACTTCAAAAACTCAGTGGAAGGGAGAAATCATCAAGATTTAAAAGAAGGAACGTGGATAGAAAGGGAGTCATGTTGCATTGCGCCATTTCTGGATGCATTTAGCAGGGGAAATGGTTCCTTTTCATGCAAATATGGATTTGAACACTTGGCTGCAAGGCATGTGCTGGGGCTCCTTGCTGCTGGTGCCTCCAGACAGGGTGGCTGAGCACAAGGGAGGTTGGAGCCCAGACTGACGAGTGGCTGGGGAAGGAAGGGACTTCTGCACAGTGAGGACTGAGACACCAGCTTAAAGACAGTGGGGATTTGAGTGAAGTGCAAAACTCCCTCTTTGCAGTGTAACTCCCCACCTTGTGTGTGTACATGTTGGTATAACAGACATGAAAAATCCCACATCTGCTGCAGATGAAATGGGCTGTATGCTGCAAACCCTTAAGATCCAATTTATTCCACTTTCAGAGCCCCCCGAAATGGTTATGGCAGCATCTAGGAAAAAAATCAATGCAGGGGCTTGGCCTCTCCACCCAGTGCTAGCTGGTGAAGCTCCCTTGTGCTCTCCTCTGCATTTCCCCAGCAATGCTGTCCCTGCCAGGGTCCTCCCCCAGCAGAAGCAGGGGGACACCCGCTCTGCTGGGTGCAGACTCGCTCCGGTGTGGCTGCCAATGGCCGAGGTGGCAAGCGTGGGCTTTGCTGAGGGACTGGTATGCAGATGATGGCTTTTGTCTCTGATTACTGGAGTGCATCTTGTAACCAGATTCCTTCCCAGCGCATATCCCCCTTCCCACCCCCCCCACTGACAAACCCCTCTGGATTGGGCTCCTTTACTAAAAAATCGGTTGGGAATGAAGGGGGGGAGAAACTTTATTAGTGTTATACATTATTTTCCTTCTCTCCTTTCTCCCCCCCTTCTCTTCCTGCGTGATGAATTGCCTGGTACTGAGATGGTAGCTCCAGCCCAGGCACTTAGCAATCTCCTCCTGGTCGCTTGCACAGACAGATGGGACGGCCCATGTCTTGACCGTGATTGATTAGCTGGAGAAAGCCTGTTGAGTGGAGTTCCATGAAGATTGATGCTTTCTCCTTCTAACAGCATTTCCAAAAAGTTTCTATTACATTTTGATTATGTTTATAGAATCTCACTGGTCTCCAGGAAGATTCAATCTTCTTTTTCCCCCTCTCCCCTCTGTGCAATGTGTGTAACTTCCCTCCTGTGCATATGCTGTTCATCCATCTCTTACCTTTATTTTTTTAGGGGTGCCCCCAGAGGTCTCTTAGGACTGTTCTCTTCCCATGTCCCTTCTCTCCCCACAGAAAAGGCACCTCCTTGCTAGTTGTTGCCCTCTGGCTTGTAGAGGCCTCAGACAAAGCAGGAGTTCCCTGGCACCAGAGGCTGCCTGCACATGTGTGGCCTCTAAAAGCTGCAGAGCAGGAGGAAGGAGTATTATCTGTGATAGCTTGGTGGAGAACCGAAATATGGGACCACCAAGGGTGGTATCTGGATGAAGAAGCACTGTTCCCTAGTGCAAGAGGCTGTGGCTCCTACCTACTCACAAATATGTGCTTTGCCCTGCCTGGATTCCCTGCAGCTGGAGGGCTCTGCTCAGCCACTTGCCTGTCCCAACTCAGCTTGCATCAGCTCAGATGCAACTCCTTAAAAGCTGCAGGACCTTTTGAGCCTGGGGGTTAGTGTGGCCAGGGAGGGAGCCAGAAAAATGAGCTATGTCAGCACTGCAAGCTATGCTGTTGCAGCTGGGTAAGGGAAGACAGCAGAGCATGTCCCAGTGCTGGCTGTATTTCAGCATCACTGTAGGAAGAGGATTTTGTTTTACAAGGGAGGCTCAAGTCCTGTGCGGTGGGGTCTGGGGTTGCCCATCTAGGAAGGCTAATATATTTTTCAGTAGCTCCATAAAATGTGTAGATATGTGATGATTCATAAGTAAAACTTTGGTATAGTGCTGAAAAATGTGCTCACTGCTGCACAGAAGCAAAGATAAAGTCGGTCCCTGACATCAGATAAATCAACTTTAAAATGCTGGGCTTCTCCAAAGTGTTAGAAAGGAACCTTTTTGGTTGGTTCCTAATTGTAGCAAATAATTACGTTACCAAATCTCATTAAGAAACTGGCTCTCCTGGTCTTCCCTTCTTATTTAATTAAACAGAGAGCTGGCCTCTTTTGTGGAACAAAAGTCACAGGCAGCCACCTTGCTGTCACTGTGGTATCCTCTCTAGGAAGCAGAGCCACTTCTCTTGTGCCAGCTCAGCAAATGAGCAGGAGTTGCATGTCCATGTCCACCCTGAACAGTGGGAACAGTCCCATGGAATGGCCCCAGGGTTGTGTACACCTGTGTGGGCTGAGCACAACACCTGCTGTGTGGGAATGGGAAACTGCTTGTGGCTGCCTGTCTGCTGCTGTCCACGGGGAGAAAGATGTAATCTGGTGTCTGCTTCCCTCCCTTCTCTCCTTAGCTGAGAGACTGTCGGTCTGTGTCCCAAAACTTGAGATTTTATGGGTGGGGTAAAGGGGAGCATCTACCAAGAGGCCTCCACGTGGAGCGGTAACCATCTTCACCCAGCAGGGACTGCCTTCCCCAGCTGGCAGAGCGCAATGCCCTGGGGCAGTAAAATGTACTGGCTATGCCCCGCATTAGGTGGTAAATGCAGGTAGGGAACGTGAAGCCAGCGTGTGCAGGCCGAGCCACGGTGTGTGGTGTGACCTGGGAGGTGGCAGCTGCTCGCTACAGACCTGCAAAGGAGGGAGGGATGCAGGGAGCTGGTGCTGCCTAAGGCTTTGCCAGCCTGTGTAGCTGCTGTGATGGCAGTAGTCGCTAGCATGGGTATTTATTCATGTCTCTGTGTGCTTCTTGGTTCTGGCTGAGAACCACGAACTGGTTTACGCTGAGGAAACTGAGATCAAAGGAGCAATGAACATAGTTACTGAGGAGTCAGGTGAGAGGCAAAGACAGGACCAGTGCTGTCACAGAAGAGCCTTCCTTTTCCAAATGCCTTTCCAGGGCCACACAAGCTATGTGGCACCTTGATGGGCCAGCAAGACATTCTGGAGATTCTCTCCTTGCTCCAGTACTGTCCCTTTGCCAGGGCGCTGGTGCAGCACTCCTGTTTCCAGGCAGCACCTGCAGTGTTTTAGCTATACCCTCAACTTGGAAAAATACACCAGTTGGCTTCTGGTTTAACGTTCCCATGCTTGTATGTCCCTGGGTGTGTGGTGAGGTAGCAGTGATGCTGAGGGCAATCTTGTTGAGGCAATGCAGTGCCTGACTTGCAGCTTGGGTATTTTGCTCCTCAGCGGGGTCAGCTTGCCCCAGCTGAGCTGCGTGCCCCTGAGGTGACCCAATTCCCACAGGATGGAACTTGGCAAAGCTGGCTCAGGTATTCCCCTGCTACTCTGCAGCATTGACACCGCCTGTGTGGGGCTTGTAGAGGTGACATGGTATCCCCATCACTAGCAGGGAGGCCATAGGGCATGCAAAACTTCAGCTAGGGAACCTGCTGTGTGTCCCTGCACCACCTTGTGTGTGTGTGTCCATGTGCACACAGCCCATCTTCCTGATGGTGGAAATTGCTGGCATGTAATTGTTAGTAAAAGCCGTGCAAGGACTTCTGCTTTAATTTCTTGTGCCCCTTCTCCTTGCGTAAAATCAAGCTGAGCAGGAAGCCTGTGATTTGTGTGACACGTTACAACTACATGCAGGAGAGGCATGTGTATGGATTCCCCCTCCCTGTGCAGGAGATGGTGTGGTGCCCTGGGATGCAGCCCTCAACCCCTGAAGGCCTCTCCCTCCCCATTAGCTTGTCTGCCTTCCCCTGACATACCAGGCTATTTTTTTAAAATATAGACCCCATTTTTTGTTTCCGCATTTATTACAAATGCAAATTACAGATGAAAGCATCAACTACACAAACCATTACTCAGAGGAGCATCTTTCCAACTGCTGGACTTGGACTGAACAGCTTGTGGTTAATTTGCTATATAATCACTGCCTGCAACAGGAAAGCAAGTGCTTCAACTGTGCTAATATTATGAAAGGGGAAGTTAACCATAGAGATAAATTCTGAGGAGCTGCAGCTGGGATGAAAGAGGGAAATAAATGTAGCTGGAGTCCAGGCTTCAGGCTTGCAAAAGTGGCCGCTTGGATATTTAAAGGAATAAAAGAGTTCAGGTTAAATGTGTTTTTGAAGTTGCTTTTAGCCTGAATATATTTCCCCCAGAAGCAGAGAGTCCCTGCAGCTCCCATTGACCTGCGATTTGAGCAGCGCCCTGGACTGTACACAGGCATGCAAACGTAATAAACCGTCTGCACTGCCCTGATTTCTGGGTGGCTTCCCAGGGCAGCTGCTGTTTGCAGAGGCAGGCACAGGCACCACGATACAAAGGAGACGAGCACATGACAATTTAGCTGGCAAAGATTTTGAGGGTGGTGGCAGTTCTTTGGTGGCAGTTCTTTCCCATCACTCGGGTCTGTGGTTTTGGCCTTTCACAAAAAAAAAAAAAAAAACACCAGCCCAGGGACACAGTCTCACTGTTACAAGAAGTGTGCCCCTGCTCTACGGTGCTGTCGAAAGGGATCCATGGTATCTTCAGAAACAACCTGTAGTATGCAACATGTCCACTTACCCCTGACAGAAGAGATGCTGAACTTACTAGGGCAGCGTGCCCTGCTGAAGAAGCCATGTTGCCCTGGGACTGAAAGCTTTACTTTCTTGTGGCAGTGCTCTGTGCCCCATGAATGTGCCAACTTCACCAGAGTTGGTTTAAGACCCCATGCATGAGACTGAAATAATATTTCAACCTTCCAAAGTGCTCAAACCTCCTTACCCTTTCATTCCTCTGTCTCCAAATGTAATAGCAGTATAAGGCTCAGGCTGTTTTGCAAAGTGCTCTAGGGATTAAAAAAACATTTCTGTAGATTATCTCTCAGGACAAATCTGAAGTCTTGTCTAACTCTTCTCTGGAGATTGATGAGAGGCAATAGCTGTTAGATTAGCAGAGATAGGAGACGTGTATAGTGAATATATAGGAGGAGAGTGAATCAGCTCAAGATGGGTGAGCTGGTTCTTATGAAGCAAGAGAGCTCCAGGTACAGGAACTCTGTAGATTCACATCCACCTCAGACACCTTTTCTGACTCTGAAATATTTGAGTTGGGTTGCTTTTCTCTGATTCCCAGGCCTGGAACAAAATCCTGGGGCTGGGGAGAGGGCATGCAATGTCGGGGGACAATCTGTACCTGGGAGAAGCAAGCTGAGTCCTCTGAGCAGGAGGCTGAGGTTATACCCATGGGGGGAGCTGGAGGGTTCCCTGCAGCAGACCCTATGGCACAGGGGTGATGAAGCTGTTCTCAGGCCCTGGTTCAGCCCTACCACTGTAAACAAATCGTGCTGACTGCAATACACTTGGCACTGGCAAGAGCCTACCCCTGCCAGAAATTTGGCTAAGCAGCATGAGTAGAAAGCACCACTTAGCTTCCCTGCTCGGGGAACTGGTTTTCATGGGACTTTCAGGTCATGGGGGCATATAGCAAAGGTAAGATGCTCAGTGCAGGTGGTGTTAGCCCCTGATGAACTGGAGTTTTGAATGACTGACCATAACAGGGCTTTTTTGGCTTTTCCAGAGCTGAGTTTGATTCTTGGAACTTCTTAATCTTAGGGAAGCGTCCTTTGGTCTTTTGTTTTTAAGTCCACAACATTTTGTCCATTCTTGAAATGCTCGTAAGCAAATGCTCTTGTCAAGCTGATGGGTAAAAGCATTTTCCTTGCCTCCTGGTTATTTGCTATGGGACAGAGGTAACTCCCAGCTCTAACAACTGCAGCTCCAGAAGTTAATCGTTGAACAGGCAGGACGGAGATGCTCGGGGTGCATATGTAAAGATAAAGAACAACAGAGCCAGAGGCCCTGTGTGGTCAGGGGAGTGGGAAGGAGGTGCTATTTAGCAACAGGGGGAAGAGAAAGCAAGGGTGTCTGGACAATGGTGGGACTGTTGTGTCTCTGCTGGCCTTGCAGTTTGACTCCCCAGTCAAAACAGATGAGCCACGAAGCTTTATGCTCAGTCAGGAGAGGATGCTAGGAAGGCATATCACAGCAGAGATCATCAAGGCTCAGTCTGGAAAAGACCATCCTGAGACATGTGTCATGGCACATGGTGCACAGTGATGTTACCTGCTTGGGTTAGGTTATGCCAGCTCAGGCTGACACAGCAAATATTGTAGGAGAAAGGCACTCCCACCTGTGGGTCACAAATGAAGCTCACTTCCCCCTGATACCATCACTACTTAATGCACAGAACAAGGGTGGTGTGCATTTCACGAAGGGAGAATTTCTGGAATTGTTCTTTAACCTGGTACCTAAGAAAGAGCTACAGCTGGAGAGACCAGGGGTTGGATCCACCTCCCTCTGCTTAGACCCCAGCTTGCCATGGCTGCAAAGCCACCTGTCTTGGTGCCAGCTCGCTACGGGCATCTCTGTGCACGAGGAAGCTGGTGGGCCACAGGGATGCACAACTCGCCTTGGTGTGTGGTGTGACCATGGCAAGCAGGAGCAAGAGGTTTTCTGCTCAGGCAGCTCACCCTGAGACTTTCCAGCCATGAGGTGGGGATGGGAGGAGCAAGGCTCCAAGGAAGGCATCTGAGCAGGCTGCTGTGTGCTGCAGAGGCAGGTGGCTGCTCTCTGGTGGAGCAGCCATGCGTTGTTAACTTCTGCTGCGAAGAGCTGCCCAAAGCAGCAACCGAGGGACTTCCCAGTGCAGCCATCAGCAAACTGCAGCCTTTGCACACGCTGGTCCCTGAACCTCCTGCTGAGAGGGGAAGGGAAAGGGCTTCAGACAAAGTAAAGCAGCTGAGAGGATGCTATCGATGCCAGAGCCTCCTGAGCTGTTGGTGTGACTTGGGCACACCAAGGTTAGTGGTCTGGTTGATGTGGTGTTTTCAGTGCTGATTTTTGGGATGCAGATCACCAAATGGTTTCAGAGAAACTTCAGTACAAAGCAAAGATGCTCTGGGCTACCCTTGCAGTATCACAGCGTGAGGATATCTGCTTTTTCCAGCATGGGAAGCAAATGCAGAGGCACTGGGAACACAGATCTCATACTTGGAATATGATCTAGAAGTGCTTTTAACCTTAAAGCTCCTTTACCTTCAGCCCTTGCGGAGCTAAAACTCTTCCGAACAGCCTCAAAAAAAGGCTGCAAATACCATAAAGACTGAGAAAGCCAGGAAGATGTGAAGAGGGGGATTGGTTTTTCAAAACCAGTCACTTCTGCAGTCTTGTAATGGGCAACTCCACAACCTGGGTGCATTGTATATCAAGTTTTTATGTTGGCTTTAATAAGTATTGATTTTGTCCTAGCCCTTCAGAGGTACTAATTTGCTTTGTCACTAGGCCCTTTGATGAAAGCAGCTTGACACTTTAAGGTAACTTGCCAAAACTGTCTTCCAGGAGAAGAAATGAGTTGTGGTTAGGACATGGCCTCTTTCTGCGTGCAACTCTAAGTAGTTGGGTGCTAGCATTAGAAAATTCAATATTTTTCTAGTGAATAAAGGGGGAAATACAACAAGCCATTAAACAACTTGCTAGTGTTTCAAAAGAAAAGGAAAGCCCAGTGTTGACAAGGTTCCTCTATCGGCTTCCCACATAGCTCAGGTGAATTCACAATCAAGCTCCAGTCCACCATCCAAGGGGATGGGTTAATCAAGTGTCTATGTACATACCCACATCCATGTAAGGGGCAATTTCTAAAAGCATTTCGAATTTCCTAATATTTTTAGCATGTAAAAATTGCTTTTACTGGTGTAGACAAAAGGCAGGGTTTGTTCAGGCTATGAACTGCTGAGACAAAAACTGTGGATATAAATTGAGAAGCTGCTTTTGGTACCTTTGCCCAAAGACTAAATGCTTCAGAGCAAAATCATAATAAGTGATTTAGAGAATAATCAATAACGTTAAAATCAATTGGCAAAGAAAAGACCCTGCATCTATAATGTATTTTCTAGATATTATTAAATAATACATCGCAAGCAAACTCCTGAGTGATGAATTTGGCAGCTGTTTGCAATAGGTGATAAACCCAGGTACTATCCTTCTTCTGCTCCCCTCCTGAGGAGGTGATTAGCACTCCTGTGGAATAAGTCTCCTTCCTTTTGGAAAACGGTTATTAGGTAGATCCTAAAGGTGTTTTGATGCCAAAGTCACATCTTTCAGATGTGACTGAGCCTTGGGGTCATGCTGGTCTGCAGGTAGAGACACTCGAATTGGGGAGAGAGACTTTTCTTATCTAGTTTCAAATGGCTCTGCATGTGGGATGTTTGGTGCCTCCTCATCAGCCCTGCTCTAGGAAGGCTCAGCTGTCTATTGGGGGGCAATAAGGCTGTGCCTGAGAAAGAGGAGGCTGGAGCAGTGGTCCTGGGCATGGGACAACCATTGTGGTGGGGCTCTGAGCCTGCCCTGGTGCTGGGGGAGCAGGATGGGGCGTTTGCTGGCAGGCTGCAGCATGCATAGCCCTGTGCTAGAGCTCAGCTTGTCCCAGTGCTCTGCACATGCTGGCTCAGAGCTCGGCTTTTGGCGCTGTGGTGACAAGGGGTGGGCTGAGACCTTTGTCTCCCTGAGCACACAGGCTCAGCTGACATCATTTGCCCTCTGAGCAGAGGAATAGGAGTTTTTAAAAATTATCGCTCCAAGTTGTCTCCCAAAAAGCTGGTCTAGTGGTATCCAGCCAGGCAGACCTCCAATAAGTCAGTCTGCCAGGGGACAGCCTGGCAGTAAGGGGGAAAAGGCATTTGTCTAGTTATTTGCCTTTATCTAGTTATACTTTACCTCTCAAAGAAAAGCCTTTGAACGTAAAATTCAGCAGTGACTTACAATTTTCTGGCTTTGTTTTAAAGCTAAGGCAACTTTTTTTCTAGCCTAGAGATGTAACTGATCTTTTACCTTTGATTGGGTTGTTTGTTAAAAGAAAGCTAAAACACGCTGTCCATTGATCTGTCTTCACCCTGAATTTCACTGTTAGTGAGGAGGGCAGGGTTAACTGTTGAGAGAGCAACGCTTCCTATCCCAGCAAGTGTAATGTTTTTTTGCAGGCACCACACTGCTCTTGCAAAGCAATTCATGTGAGATTTCAGCTAGACCTGGCAGTTCTGGCATCCCTTTAACCTCCAGTAACTAAATCGAAAGTGCCAGTTGTGTCCCCAGACACTGCACGTTGGAGGGATTGCATGTGGGACACTGCCTTCTTACAAGGACCAAGATGAGGCTGGCTGAGCTCATCCCAGCTCAGCTCCTTAACCACAGTGGCAAGTTAAGAGGCTTCCAAATGCAATTAGACAAATGCATGGGAGAAAAATCCAGGCACGTCCATTAAACAAAATGATCCTTTCTGGCTCAGGGAGGAGTTCTGGAGCTGCAGAGCTGGAGTCTGGAAGGATTGCTAACTTTATATTCTTCTCTAAGCAACTTCTGTTTGCCACTGTTGGAAACAGGGTACTGGTGAAATGGTAATTGGTTTAAATTGTTTTCATGTCCTCTTACAGCAGACTTTCAAGCATTGGTGTTTGGAACCAACAACCAAAAGGTGAAAGGCTCTGCGAATTATCATCAAAGGCATCCAGCCTGATTGATATATTCAAGTAAATATTTTCATTCCACTTTTGAGTGAGCTGCATTAACAGAGCATAGTTTGGGTTTAGTAGATGCTTGTGTGGCTGAAATCTGGCTGACAAGCTTGCTCAACCTTAATTGCAAGGGCTCTCTGCAATTCAGCCTCCCTTTCCAGCACACCTGGAGACGAGTCAGCAAAACAGAGATGCTGGCAGAGGTGAGATGAAAGCCGTGTTGTTCTAAAGGAAAGTAAAAATGCCCATAAGGAGGGGAAGCTACACCTTTCTTCCCTGTGCTTAACAGGGGAAAGTACATGACTGTGTCCTATTATTGTGTCCTGATGGGCTGTCAGGGTCCAGCCACTGCTGTTCTGTTGAGAAATTATTGTATCTGCCCTTAAGACCAGATTGATTTGAAATAACCACCAAATGATGCATGGTATCATCAGTATCTTATTTGAATAATGATTGACCACTAGCCCACCCATTCCTGTCCTGATCTAACAGCTGATATAAAATACCCTGGATATACAGGCAGCAGCAAAAGCCCAAGACCCATTTCAGTTTCTGCATTTGAGGGTACCACAGCACCACCATCTTTTTTTATGCTTAGAAACTGTGCAATGATGTCACTGGACCCCTAAATCTTAAGAATCTGGTTTACTGTTCATTTTAGCAGCTTTGTGCTACTTCCTTTCAGTTTTCAATTTCTTGGTCTTTCAAAGTAGAATCTGACACCAAAACTAAACTCCATTGTAATGACAAATACAAATGATGAGTAAAGTATTACCAACTTGCTTCATACATGCTTCTGCAGAAGGACAATGTCACAAAGAGCTTCACATGGAAAAAAAACTGTCATTGAAACAGCTAAGGATGCTTTTTGGAGTGGGTGGCTGAAGCTATTTCTCGTACAAGATTAAAGGATATAGTTTAGTTGGATGTGACCTTTAGTAAAATAAAAGGGTGTCTTAACACTCCTGAAGGAGACTGTAGGCTTAGTGTGCTGGCGCTTCCGCTTAGGTGCTACAGGTTTTAGTCTGAGCTCTTCCTTGGATGCACACAGTAAGGATGGGAGGGAGCACAATTTAGAGAATGTGTTTGGGTCCTTCTTATCCAGCAACATAGTCACAGCAAAACAGAAGCACTGTGGGCACTTCTTTTGTATGCAAACTCGTAGCAGAGGTTAGCTGGCAGCTGCAGAGGGAGCAAAACTGGCTGGTGCATACATTGCTGTCTGAGCAGGCTGCATGCCCAGAGACCGTGCACCAATCTGACAGATCTTGCATGTAGGATAGACCTAATTCTCTCTCCTCAAGGTACTCATGGAACAGAGGCTGAAGTGCTCCTCAGTGTGGTAACGCCAGCCCCTGCATTGTACAGTCCCATGCGTTGCACTGGGGGCCTGGTGTTCAGCTCTGAAATAAATCCGTGGGTGTGGACTCTGGGAACTGGTTAAATTTCATTGGTGTCAAGTTTTATATCCTGCCCAGAACTTGACTTGGCTTATAGGAAAGGAATGACAGTTGGTGGCTGTAGGTTCAGGACTTGTTAACAAGAGAACTGCTCTCTCCTGTGCTGGGACCATCCTGAAAGCTGCTTCATATGTGGTCACTTTGGTTCTCTAATAATTCATAGAAAAAGATGGTTAAATGGCAGCAGCAGCTGTTGAGGGAGCAGATGGTGCCACCTGCATCATCGGATGTTTTATCACATTCTCTGTTTTATCCCACAAAGAGTGGCTGGAAAGTAGAGGAGAGCGTGGGAGCTGGTGTAGGTTGTGAAGGTGTGAAAAATCACAGGTAGTAGCATTGCTTCCCTGCCAGGCTGCTGTTTTGCTCAGCACTGGGTTAAGAAAGTACTTATGCTTATGAGAAGGTCTGTGCCCACCTGTGCTTGAGACTGCAATGCTGCATTTGGGAAGCAAAAGGCTTCAGAGCAAGCTGTTTGTCCCTGCTGGTGGCCAGGGATCGGAGGATCAGCAGTAAACCTCCAGGCAGGTTAAACTGAGCTGTCTGGATCACAAACAAACCCCTAGATGACCAGCCTGGACACCACTTCTTAATCATATCCCAAAGAAGGTTTAGAGACTTGTTATTAAATTTGCTAAAGGGTCCAATTTCATTGTGTGAGAGTTCTGAACCCATTGAGTGGCTTCTGATTTTTCTGGGCTAATGTTCGAGGTTTTTGAAAACTTTGTGAGCTACACAAGTGATAGCTCTTGGGTCCAAAGGAGGAAGAGGGTTTATACTACACAAGCCCAAAGAGCTATCTAGTCCAATCAGGCAGTTTTTTAATGTTGTTCCTATAAAGGACCTGTACCAGAGCCCAGCAGCAGCAATACAGATTTGGATGAATATGAAACATAGTATCTTCTAACTGATGCACTCGAGGGAGCACAGCTGGCAGAGGGGCAGTGATTTGCAGGATGCACACAGGAAGATGAGCCAGTGGTGATATTTCACACAGCAAAAATTACAGAGCAGTAAGTGCAGTAGCAGGGTGTGCTGCTGGAGACAGGCTGCCCACGGCAATTTCCTTTCCTCAGCTTTATTTCGTCTCCTGCTCTTTATTTTGCTCATCTTCCTTGGCAGGTCTGTCCATCCATTCTCCTGTTGTCCTGGCAATTGCTTAGCGGTGATAACATTCAGATGTTAAGGGAGCAGACGCTGTGGCAGACCGGTAGCTACACGGCAGTTGTTTATGTAGCAGTCAGCAAAGCCATTCACCACTCTGGGTTAATATTTCAACGGGCGGATGGACCGGAGGGTGGGAAGGCAGGAGAGTGGGTGAGGAGGTTGGCAGTTGTCAAGCACTAAGCCCAAGAGGAAGAGGAACGTGTGTGAGTACAAAAGGGGAGGAAGCCCATTGTGTCTGGAACAAGATGGAAGATGCCACCCAATGAAGCTGGCTAACTGGTGATTAATTAGAGGCACGCTTTGAATTCCGTGTCTAGTTTAGCATTAACAGCAGTTCCGTGTCATGCGGTGAGTTGTCTTGCTTGGTGGTTTCATTGTCTGGGCTTACGTGGAGCAGGGAGGGGTTTTCTCACAAAACTTCTGGAATTGAGTGAATGTGTAAATCTCAGCTTCCACTTGAGGCAAAAAAATAAGGAAAGGAAAAATCCCCAAAGGTGGAACAAGTTCAGCTGTGGAACTCATGAACAGAAGAGAAATAGAAAATAAGCTTGGAGTGGTTTTGAGGGGTACAGAGGAGACTCATGGTTTTGAATACTCCACTAGTTAATTATATTAGTTGGATGTCTGGGCTTTCTGAGCCCAGCGCAGACCCTGGCAGTGTCTGTAAGGTGTGTCGGTTGTATTCCAGGCATGTCTGCGGGTCTGTGGCTCTGTATTAGTGTTTATAGGAAGTCAATGAGATGGAACTCAATAGAGAAAAGAAAGACTTAAGAGTCACTGGAAGACAAATGTGAAGGCCTGGCACTCAATAACTTTACTGAATCATATCTTTTGTTGCTGTATGTTTCTGGGTAGCAGGAATACAAGAAAGGAGAACAGGTCTGTATGTTTCAACAGGCCGTTCACTTTCCCCTTTAGAGAGGAGGGATGTTTTATTTCTCTTTATAAAATGATATCCATCCTCTGCTTGATATGAAGTCAAGCAGCACCATGAATCAGGGGGAAGGTGTCAACGGAGATGAAGACTGGACTGCTGAAGGTGGTGGAGGGAAAGTGGGACACCACAAGCAAACTGTGTGAGCTGTGGAGAGCGCAGGTGGGTGGGTGTGCATGTGTGCATGCACAACTCCAGCTGGGATGCTGTTGCAGTGTCTAAAGAGTTGGCCCAGGCCAACTCTCAACTTGCAGCTGTAGTCTGTGGAGCAAAGGTATTTTGTTCATTTGAGCATCTCTGTGAGCATGTGCCCTTGGCAGGTACAGATCAGTCACAGGCTGGGCAGATTCTGCAGGGAGGGGGCAGTGCAGGATGAGCTTCTAACTGCATCTGTGAAACTTGGCCCATCTCTTCTGTCTTACGAAAGGGGTGATATGATGGAGCTGCCTATGGTACCAGGTATTGAATTCAGTAGCCAAAGACTTTGTTACATTGGAGATGGACAGGGCCTGTTCAGTCAGCTGCAAAGTTATGCAAAATTCAGGTGGCTTCATTTTTTCTAAATAGGAAAATACTTTTCAGGTGGCTTCAGTTGCCAAAATAAGCTTGAATAATAAATGCAAGTGAAACAAAAGTGCAAAGCAAAAAGCTCAGGGACAGCTATCCAACCTGGGATGGATTTCTGGGGGTGGCAGGAGTGCTTGAGCACAGTTGTCTTTCTGAATTTTCAAAGAATTTTACTGAAACTTGTCAGCAGCTGAATGTATGGAAATGTGGAATGGCAATACTAAAAAGCTTCTTCATTAATTGATAAATATAATTAAGGGTACCACATTAGTATTAATTTATATGGCTAATTAACTGAAGTAATTAATTTATACTAATGCATAGTCTTGCTATAACCCCCAGTAGTTCTGCTTACTGAACAGTACATTTTTTTGTATGCTATTGCTTTGTGGATTAAGCAAACACTTTTGAACAACAAAGTACCAAGTCTCTTGGAACTGAATAGATGCAAGACAGAATTGATGATGGACAGGGCTCTAATACTTTAACTATATTCCCTTCTCATTTTCAGTAAACAGCCTTTGTAACACAGGAGTTTAACACCTCTGTTATATGCTTGAAATACCTCTAGGAGAGGTTCAGATAAAGTAGATCTAGATTAACCCCCCAGGTCAGATATTAAATTTATGAGCACGTGTGAGTGTTCAGATCCAGGGTCCTCATCCTGCCCTGTCCTGCGCACAAAGCTGTTTTCATCCTGCAGCTGCTCACCCGCCTGAGCGTGCAAGTACCTCTGCTCTGTGGTAATGTAACAAGCTGCTATTTCTTAAAGGTGGATGTTTTCAGACTGCCAAGTGTTATTTGTTACAGCATAAAGATGGATGTGCATTTTTCACTGCTTCCTCCTCCCTTGCTATGGACAGCAGCGGATGGAGGTGACGGGCTGGCCCAGGTAGATTCCCAAGAGATGTCAGCAAAGATGATTTGAGGACATCTGGATGTCATAGACCTGTGGGGAGGACAACAGAGCACATGGCTCACACCCTGAGGATCTGGGCTGTCCCATGCTGAGAGCTGAGGGGAGGATGGATCTCCACTCTTCTCTGAATACAGCAGCCTGCTCCAATGGAGGATGCGCGAGTGCTCTTGTAGATGCTTTGAAGAACAAGAGCTTTGTGCTTGGGAAAGCCCAGATTGCAGCAACGAGTGAGCACTTGCCCAACAACTTCCTCCCACGTAGGCTGTGGCAGTTTGCCATTAAATTCCCAGACCAAGAAAACCTCGGCTGATTTCCCTCCTGCCAGAGGAAGCACAAGCTGCATTGCTTCCGGCTGCAGCCCAGCTCCACAGCCCTCCTTTCCCCTGGCTCTCAGGGCACTTGTAGTCAGAACAGGATCAGTCCCACAAGGAGTGAGGTTTTGCTGAATTCTGCCTCTTATACAAAATCTGGCCACGGTAACACTGCAAGTTTGAATATAGTCGAATTCAGACTAATGTGACTGAAGTCCCAGGGCACGAGGACTGGTCCCCCATTCACAGAGAGGCTGTAACGCCAGCCCAAAGCCCGTGCTGCAAGCCCTAGACCTACATCTCAATGGGTCAAAGGGATTCTCTCTGCACACACACCCACTGCTAGGTGCTGAGCTGGCACTAATTACAATTTTGCTAATTGCTCTAAACTCCACTGCCTTGCTGCTTTCCACAGGCAATGTTTGGCCATGGCTTTTGCTGAAGCGTGGGACTCTTCTTGGAAGCTTGATAAAATCTGCAGGGAGACACCTGCCAATCTTCATACACAACATCTTTATTGTAATTTATTGGCAGCATTTAGAAAAATTGGCTTCTGTGCAGCATCAGTTGGACTTCATTAAAATAATAAGAGAGCTAAGTTAGTAAAAACAAACCTGGCCAGTTGGCAACCTCAGACTTTTGTCAGGACTGATCTATGCTGGAAGATATAGATTTAGTCCATCTACAGTAATAAAGTCCCATGATCCCATGGTTAAAATGTCTTTTTCCCTGCTAGCTGATGCAATTCATTAATGATATGACACTTTCACAATGATTTCTCCAGAAGGCGGCCCTGGATGCCAAGGTTTACATTACATTTTCAATTACAAAGATATCCATATGGTGACTCTGCAGTATGTACAACTGCTTAACATGCATCCAAGCCCTACTGCAATGCTAGCAGGGCTTGTGATGTGCTGGCAAATCCCTTTCTGGCTATGGGGCTCTCGCTGGGTTCCCACACTGGTTGTGTGCTGGGGATGCGGATGGCAATTACAAGTTCCCTGCAGGAAAAGTGTTGAGAATTGAAGCACAAATCCTTGTGTCCTTTTGCGCCACCAGACACTTCTAATAGCCTCTTGAGCTGTGAGGATGAGTTTAAATCAGCATTACGGCCTATCAGTGGTCTGAGAAACCAGCAGTATTATGGGTAGGATTTTAGACTAAGGCAAAAGACTCAGCCCAGGCATGGATTTTCCAGGCAGGCTCCAAGAAGCTAGTGAAGGGTCAGAGCCCATCTCCCACTCCCTGCTGGGATATGCATCTTCCATTGCAACATCTCTTTTGCCCCAACACCCCTGTAGCAGGATCAGCCATGCAGACACCCAAATGAGGGGCAAAGCTGCAGGGTGAGGTGCTGCAATGGACGGAGCTGGACAGAAGAGGGGTATTGTGTGTTGCATGGTGCAGTGTTGGCCACATTGGTATTTCTTCACATCAGGGCTGGTCCTACCTACACAGGATCAATTGCTGCTGTAGAAGCTGCTTAATTAACCACTAGCATGAATGGTCCAAGTTGCAATTCAAGTACTGCTTGGTCTGAGGAAATGTATTGATTTGGACAGACCCCTTGGAGAAAACCTCATTCATAGTTCTCAGGTGGTTTGCAGCAGTCAGCACCATATGAACCATCCTTGGTTCTCCTCAGCAGTTCCTGCCTGCCCCAAACATTGTGGTAATGCAACTGGGCCCTGAAAGGAAGGCATGTATTTTCTTTCAACAGCACTGCTGTGTGGACGTGTACCTGGAAGCTGATTCCTAGCAGTGTCAAACAGAAAAGTTGTATGTTCACTTTTCCCAGGTCTGGACAGAGGATGTGTCCATGGCTCATCCCCTTACTTATCCCAGGTGCAGGACCTCCCTGGCCCTCCTGCCTTGCAGGCTGCAGCGATGCTCCCTGTAGCACCGGGAGTCAGGAGTCAATGCTGTTTGCACAGTTGCACTCCGATTAGCTTTGCAATGCCTGTAACCTTAGAGTAGTAAACTAGTGGCATATATATATAGTTGAACAATTATATGTATTGTGACTAAATTTCCCCCTGAAGATCTCATTCACGATGTTAGAGTGAAAGGATCATAAAATGAATTAATAGCTGATTCACTGTATAATTTCCTAGTTCAATATACTTTAGTGTACCAGCTAAATGAGCCATACACAGCATTCAGCTCAGCCAGTTAACAGCTTTATCATTGAGATCTCAGGCTTAGAAATAAAAGCAATTCTTCTGAAGTAATTGCGTCTAATTAAAAGAAACATTTAAAAAGTGTAACCAAAAGGAATTCATTTCAAATGGAAAATTAATGCTGAAAAATAGCCCTGAGCTCTCTTGTCTTTGCTAATAGCTAAGCATTCTCAGAATAATTAAACTGTTTTGAAATGTTGATACCTTCCCCTGTTAGAAATGATAGCCATGGCCCAACACATTAGCAAATCCTCAGTATGGCCCTGGTGGGTGATAGGTGTGGGGCTTTGGGTGGGCAGGGGAGATGGGGCAGCTGCCTGCAGGGGAGGAGGGCTCCCACCCCGATGCTGTTTCACCCTGCCATGAAGCAGGGTGTTTGCAACTTCTTTTGAAGAAGCAGGACTGCTCAGCCAGAGGAGCTGAACTCAGCATGGCAGGGGTTGGGGTGGCTCTGCCAGATGCTGGGAGTCCCTGTAAAAGCAGAGGAATTAACTGAAAATAGCTCTCTTTTAAGAGTATATGGACTTTGTTAGGATATTTGCTCATCTCTGCAGCACCTCAGTGAGCTGAAGTGTGAGGATGCATTTCCAGGTGAAGCCTGTTCTCTGCTTTTCTGTTACTTCTTTCACGAGCAAAAAGTGCAGCACTTTAACCTGCACCCCAAAAAGGTCCCACAGTCAATATCCAGTTTTACAGAGTTCCTGGCTGGCGTTTGTGCTGCGGGTGTGTGCCAGCCTGGCTGCTCTTGACAGAGAGAATCCCAATTCCCTCAGGTTCCTCATCTGCTTCTCCATCACTTACGCCTCTCCCTTTACTGGTGCTCACTTTGGCAGGGAGCATTTCAAAGCTGGGTGTGTAGTGAAAATCCCACTTAAGTGCTGCCCTGCTTCCCTCAAAGCAGGCATGCCTGCAGTTGCCTCTTCCCCTCCCTCCACCCAAGGATTTGCTTGCAGGTGTTGGGGCAAACTAAATGTATCCTGTGACATGGTGAGGATGAGCACAAATCCCACACATTGAGCAGGAGCTCTGCTTTTAATTCCCTGTGCTGAGCTAGGAGTGCTTCTCTGATTAATAGACCGTATCTGGCTGCACCAAGGAGACCCAAAGGGGTGGTTGTCAGGGTGGCAAGGATGTCTGGTGGCTAAAATAGTTGTTATAGTGCTTCGTTTGCATGGATCGAATGGCTGGGTGCCACTGACATAAGGGACCTGCTATAGCTGGCACTGCCAAAATAGAGGTCATACCCAGTGGGTGAGGAATTGCCAACAGAGCTACAGGGCACAGCGATCTGGCCAGGTGCTCTAGAGCTGCTGCTGGGTGGCTTTGTTAGGAAATTCAGATTCCCCAGATTTGAATCTTTCTCCAGGATCTTTTTTCCTTAAAATGTGGCTGTGAAGGCAGAAAAAAGTTTTGAAAGCGTCAGCGTTTTGTGTGTTAAAGCATTTGATTCTCATACTGAAGCAACTTCCCATTGGTAAGCAAACACTGACAAAGTTGATTCCTTTTAAGTCTTAAAAACACCAAATCCAAATTCTTCTGTCCCAAATGACTTTTTTTTTTTTTTTTCCTCCTTCTGGATGACCAGGACACAAGTGCTTTTCAGAATTCAACTTTACATTAGTTGAGGGAGAGAATTTGTTCTCTTAAAATCCTTGTGGGATGGGAATGTAGTTTCTCATGCTGCTGCAAGTGGGAAGTTCAGGGAATCTTTGGGGACTGTTGGTTATTACTGCCAATACCTACTGAATTTGCTTTTATTATGTTATTTGGTAACTATAACAGAACTGAGTATATTCCACCCAAGGCTTTCTCTAAAATGTTCCCAGCAAATTCTGTGAATGTACAATAATGTGGTATGTAAACACACATTTATAGCATTGACCCTACAAAATAACCTGTGTCTGTAGCTCTTTTCCCTTTCCACAACATTGTGCTGTTTCATGTGTTTCTTGATGTTCCTCTTCAAACTGTAGTAAATCAAAGTTTTCTCCCTTTTATTTTGGAGGCAGAGCAGAAGGGCAGCATCTTAAGACAGGATTCTGCCTCATGTATTGTAGCGTGTTTTTTTTTCTTTTATGAACTATACTGAAAACATCACAACTTATAAGGCAATAGGTAAAACTGGTCCCTGGTCTCGGCAGCAGGTCAGTGAACAGCCTGCCCTGGCCAGCTTGCTCAAAATTCCGCCTCTATTTTCTGGATGATCCAGAACTTTCTTTTTTTAATTCCTGAGTGTTTCTAATTGAGCTAACATTATTAGAAGGTTTAAAAAAAACCCTTTCCCAAATTCCCTTTGCGTTTCAGTAGCTCTTTAATATGCAAGGCAGCAAGAGATGAACTGGGTCTAATTACGAGTCCCTGGAGTAGCCAGTCAGAAAATGAATTGATGCCTTTTTCCTTATGAACAATGCATGTACCACAAATTAGAGGCGCCATCACCAGAGATTTAATTACAAAATATCATTACTTTCACACATCATTTCAGATTTGGCCTGATCAAATCAAAGTTGGGGGAGAGAGAGAAGGGGGGAGGCGGGCGAAGGGAAAAACTGCACCACTAGCAGGGTCATTCGTTCAGGGGTACTTGAATGCAGGAGGGAATTGGTGTTATTGAAGCTTCCCAAAAGGCAATTCTGCAGAGAAGCGGCGGCCAGGAGGAAATTCATTTCCTTTTCCAAGGGAGGCTCTAGGCAGTTCAGTTGTCTGGAGGAAAACACGGCATGAACACGGTGGCCAGGGCTGGGTGGGCTTTGCTGGGAGGTGCTAGCTAAAGACCATGGGTATGTCCAGCTCCATGGCAAGTCTGACCCTGCTTGGGGAGTGGGGGATTTTTTTGTCAGGTAGGAAAAATGTGATGAAAAGAGCATTTAGCCTGCTATCACTTGGCTGTAGCTGGGCTTCCTCTGGCTCTGGCAGCAAAAGTTGTGTACGGAAAAATAAGGGACTAATCCCAAGATGTATCTTAAGTGTACTTCAAGCATACACAGTATACATTATCCTGTGTCATTCCTGACAAACCTCCCCAAAAACAGACGCTGAAGCTAGCTATTCATGCCAAAGTGCATGATGAATTTTGTCAAGAGGAATGACTGCCAAGGGAGGCCTGGAAACTCATTTGCTGTGGAGTTCAGTGTACTATTGCAGTTTAAAGGTCATGGTGGTTACCAGAAAAAGGGTCTGGTGTGCATTGGGAGGAGTGTTTGGCTTCTTTTGCTTCCCTGATCTCTATTCACCCCTGAAGAATACAGGAGTGAGCAGCTCACCATCTTATTTCTAGTAAGGTGGGTCCATCCCTGTGGTTGGGCATCTTTATGGCTTGTGGTGCTTTTTATGCAGAGCAATTTGGAACAAGTGCAGTCAAAAGTGGTCAGTGGTCCCTGTTCTGTAAGTAAACCTTGAAAGCCTCCTTCAAGCTGAGCATCCCAAGTGAGAGGTCCTCCTTTTTGGTCCATGCACACTGAAATGGAGTAGCACAGTTTGCAGCTTGGAGCGTAACTCTTGGCTGCAGGAGGGTTTCTGGGCTTGATGGCCCCATGCCAAAATGGAAAATCTGGTGAATATTCAGAAGCTGAATGGTTCCAGTGCTGTGTACTCACCATAGCAGGAGTGGAAATGTCAGAAATATCCCAGTAAAACAAGAAGTAACAGCCCTGTAGTGTCTAATACATCTGAGTGCTGGTTGTGATAGCAGACCAACACTACAGCATCAGAAATCCTCTTTTTCCATCATGAGAAAAAACTGAGGCTATTTTCCTTGCAGAGTGACACCTGTCTGGTGCTGATTTAAAGGGCTGGCTGTTGAATAGGGTCATTCATGCTGAGCTGATGCCATAAAGCTAGTCAGCAGCAAATGTGGGTGCTTGGGATGGGAGGACAGAACAGCTGCTCAGCCCTGGGATGATTTACAGCCCCTGCATCCAGCCTAGGCCATGGGCTGTCATTATTTCTCAGCTGGACGCACAAGCCAATCGTTTCAAGAAGCTAAAACGCTCTTCCAAATTTATGGGGAAAATGACGGCTTCTTGAATACATGATGTAGCGAGATGTAGTTTTACATTAACTTAAAAGGCATTTATGGGGCAATATTCATCTTCTCTGTATTATGGCAAGTATAATATCAGAGGATGCTATGTCATGGGGATATGAGACCTGACAGATACGATGTACACAGGGGAGACCACGATGAAATGGAAAAAGGCAGGAAGAGCCAGAGCTATAGGCTAAATGTGGATGGGGCAGAACAGGCTATTGTGAGAATGGGAGATGCCACCCATGTCCTTCACCTGTGGAAGCTGGAGTTGCTCCACCACTTCCATGGAGCCACACGGATACCCACCAGCTGAGGTCATGAGCCAGTGATTACAGCCCTGAAGATCCACTCATGACTCAAGGTCAAGCCCCACTCACCACCCGCTCTTTGTAAGAGCTGCTCAGCTTTATTTTGTGGTTCAGTGGACAAGTGATCCAGGGCATGTAATGCACCCACTAATTTAGCGGATTGTTGTACAGGTGGCAACAAGGGCTTGGACGACTGCGAATGGGCTGTGAAAGTATGGGCATGTTACAAAGAAAAAAATTATTACTTCTAATAATATTTTACCTACTGGTTGGACTTTGCCCTGCAAGCACATAGGCTGAAAAAGGTTGTGTGGTCTTACGGAGGAAGTAGCAGACTCCCTTGGGAACATGGCAGAAAGGCAGGTATATCACTGTTAGCCAAATGTGGCTGGGTACTTGCAGAGCTTGCTCCAGCTGGCAAACCAAGCAGCTTCTTTTCTCTCCTGTCTGTTGCACATTTGACTCCTGAATGTGCAGCTCGGGCCAAGCTCTCAGGCTGCTCCAAGTAAGCCTCCCTGTTTTAGCCTGGCAAAATTGTAGCTGAAAGTAATTCCTAAGCATTTTTTCCCCCTGCATTTAGCTGCAGGCAAAATTTTGCACTAGAAACTGTCTGACTTGGTAACAGAGATCAAACAGCTATCTAACTGGAGCTGTGAATTAAAGTAGCACCCTTGGTGCAAGCCCTGACCCCATGGTGTCCTACTCCAGACACCCACGGAGGGCCTTTCAGGCTGCCTCCTGGTCCCCCCTTACTGCATATAAGCACAGGCAGCTGCAAGGCACACGAGTCATTGGTATGGCTAAATACTACAATAAGTGATGCAGGGAAAGGCACTTTTCCCTGATGCCAGGGAGGTATGGCTGTATGTGTCTGCTCCTGCCCATCCAGTAGTGTTTGGGTTAGCGCTGGGCTCGTGGTCCCTTGCAGAGCTGGATCCAGCGGTTGCAGAGCTGGATCCAGCGGTTGCAGAGCTGGATCCAGCGGTTGCAGAGCTGGATCCAGCGGTTGCAGAGCTGGACATCAGCTGATGGGCCCGCCTGTGGTACAACATCATGTAAAATCACAACTGCAGTGGGGTCTCGATCTCCATAGATATACCTCCGGGGCATTATGTGTGGGGAGGGGAGTTAAATTCTGCACTTTTTTCCTTTGATATAATGAAAACACTAAGCAGAGCGATGAACCCTGCTGTAAGGAAATAACGATTGACTTTGGAGTAGTAGCTAATCACAGAGAGACCAAAGAGCTTCTTGTGCAAAGCCAAGGGTCTTTCTGCATCTCTGATTCAGCTCCTTCCTCTAAGAGAACCACAGTGCTTCCCCTCTGTCTCCTCCATCCCTTCCTTGGGAGGAAGGGATGTTGCTACCTTATAGCCATTTTCTCAGCTTGTTAGATAAAACAGGTCAAAACTTCTAGACTTTGAGTCAACCTGGGGTGAATACCTGGATGGATGGCAGGACCCACCTTAATCTACTAACAACACTGCTCCCTAACTTCTGCCTTTTTGAAGATTTTAGCCAACCTTTATTAATAAGGCTTGTAGCTCATGACAGAGTGATGTTATTAGCAAAAATAAAACCAAAAGGTTGTATGGTGGCTGTGTTGTCCTTTCTTGATATCAGGCGTGACCAAAGCACCAATAACCAAGAACAATACAGGGTTAGTTGGAGAAGGCTGAAAGGTCTGTAGGAGCTGTAGCAGCCAGACACAGGGGGATGGGCTGAGGCTGGAGGAGATGCCTAGAGAGATGTTTGGATGTGGAGGAAAGGTTGCAGAAGCCATGCTGAAAGAGGCAGGAGAGCAGGATGACGTATAACACCTATTACATTGGAGAGAAATTAAAAGGATTGATTGATATCAATTATCAGGTACAATTTGTTGCTGCACAATTGACATGTTAATCACCTCCCTGCTGCATTTCAGCATGGCAAGATTTTTGACCAATTTGAAAGGTTTACAGCAACAATATGATGCTGATTTATCTCTCCTTAATAAAAAAGTGATCAACTGAAACCTGCATCCATCATTCTGTTTATCACTCATGGTGATTTATTAACTAATTATACTTACAGTGGGTCTTTTTCTATAAGTATGGATAACAGAGTGATGCAGTGTCAGTGCAAGTCATAAATAATGCCACAGTACAGTATGTTTAATACTTACTCCTAGGACCAACCCATAACAAGATGCCTTGATTAAGGTAAGCAGATGGCTTCGTTTGTCAGGAATGGTCCTGAAATTGCACACTGAGGAAACAAGTACATTTCTCATGTTTCCAGCACTGGACACTGCACAAATGTCTCGATCATGTAATTTGGATCAGGTGAAATCCTCCCAGCTTGGTGATTTTTCATAGCTATTTGCAAACCCTCACCAGACCCCATTGTACCCTGAGACTGAATAGCAGCATGGTGTTTCAGAATTAAGGTCTACAGAGCAAGAAGCCACCACAAATGCAAGAAAAGGGGAATTCACTGTGGATTTTAAAACAGAGGTGGGGAGCTGACAAAAATCAGAACTTCTCCAGCTGTCATAAAAGGAAAAAAGGATTTTCTGTTATTTTTAAGTGACAAGTTATCAAGTCCCTAAATCAGTTTCATCCATCAAAAATACCTTTTACAACATTTGTAGGTTACAGTAATTGGCTAATTACAGACTCCTAGGATTTCTGTCTTGACAAAGAGATGTGGTCAGTTCCCTTGCCTCAGGCAAGAGGACAATGATGTGACTCTATTAAACAATTATACCTGGTAATCATGTAATCTCAAGGAGAAAGCAACTTCTCAAATGACACATCGGACAGCTCTGTGCTGTCTTTCCTGACTGCGCAGCTGAGGAGGTCTGTATGATCCCCTGTCCCTCCAGAGGAGAGATGTTATGAAGCATATCACTGAGGTGATGGCACTGCCAGAGCAGCTCTGCAGTGACTGGACTGGCTGTGTATTTTGAGGTCTTTCCTGAAGAAATCCTGCAGAGCCCACTTGCATTTTCATATTCATGTTCCAGAGCAATACAAGACACCAAGTGCCCAGGGCTGCTCAGCTTTAGTGTCATTTTTCTCTTCCTAAAATCAATCAGTTGGGAAGTACTCTTTGCAGATCCCAACCTAAACTTCTCGTGGTTCTGCTTGGAAAGCAACTATAAAAAGGGCAGCAGGCGCCCGTGTGGCTCTAACACTCTACAAAGCACTGTGGTTGAGCCTGATGCTTCCTGTGCTTGATCATAGCAGTGCGGCAGGAGTTCTTGGTTTCCCCTTTTTCTCTTGCCTATCATTATTCTCCTGCTGGGGTGCTGGTGCTGGGGCATCAAATCTGGTCTGTCAGATTGCGGGTCTCGCTGGCCTCAATTCATCTTGCCTGTTGAGGGAGAGGCAATCCAAATTTTTTTTTTTTTTCCTTTAGTATCTGTGAGGACTGGGTGAAGTGCTGGTTGCTTCCTGCAGCAGACAGCTTGAGGGCACCAGAGAGGATAACCCAGGCAAAGCTGGGGTGGCTCTGGGTGCAGGGGAGTCCCTCACCCTGCCGGCTGTCCCTGTGCAGTAGACTGCATATACTCATAATCCAGTTTCCAGCCTGTTGGGCTTAGAACAGAGCCATCCTCTTAACTTTTTCACCTTGATATCTGCCCACAAATGCATTTATAAAGTCCATTCTTTCTCAAGATGTTTTACTAAAAATATATCTCTTGGTAAGAACAATATTTTACCTCAAAGTTGTTTGGGGTTTGTTTTGGTTTGGTTTTTTTCTCTTCTTTATCCATCACTGGCCTATGTCCATGGTGAATATCCTGGGTGTGGGCTCCCTTGTCTTTCAGTTTTACATAGGTATAGATCATATGAGATTCTTTCTTTTTGGTATTGATTGATCTCTAATTAAGAACCTCCTGTAAATGCAGCATAAAATGGCTATTTTCCCATCACCCTGGTACCCTGCTCCCAGCCCTGCCTTTGACTTACTCTGCTGACTTGTCCAAATCTCTCATTGCTCTACTACTCTGAAAATATTAGGCATAGCACAAATGTTCTTTGGGACAGAGTCTCTTATTCTGTGTTTGGACAATGTCTGTGAGATCTCAAACTAAGCCTCTCTTTTTCCATCCCTATAATATCTATCTGCTTTGCGATTACAGTAAAATGCAGCCACTTCTGGCACAGAGCAGCAGCGACTGAGCAACACGCGGCAACATCATTACAGGAGGCCAAACAATAACACAATAACGCCATCCCAGATTACAAGTACGGAGGGAAGCAAGGGGATGTAGGTGTGATTAGTACATTATCAACAGGATCCATAACCAAAAGGGAACACTCAAACCAGCAGCAAATAATTGTTAAGTTATTACACAGCTATAGTTGTTTAAAAGCAAGGCAGGAATGATGCAAAAAAATCCCTGTTTGAAAATGCTTTCGCAGGGCTGATCGGCACAGGCACTGCTGTGTGAGTAGGAGTGCAGCTGCGGAGACACCGCAAAAATTACCCAGCACCTCCTGGGGGAACAAACAGTGACAGATCCATAATTTATAGGGGGCAGTCGGTGCTCAATAATTAGGGCATAATTTACACTGAGCAGGTTGGGGGGGTCAGTTTTGTTTGTTCTCCTGTTCCCTCCCAGTGTGTCTGTCCCGAAGCTCTGAGAGGAGAGGATGCTCCTGTAGGCAGACCTGGCCTGACCCAGTGTGGCAGGGCTTGCTACATCCCATCCCATCTTTCCCTCAAGGGCATGAGTCCATAATGACTATTTTGCAGGTTTTTCAGATGGAGAGGTCAGATTTTTCTGCTCTGATCCTTGGCACAGCTCTTCCCCTTTTGATGATTAATCCGCATCATCTCTCCTACACCAGAGGCTCCGAGCATCCCCACGAGCCTGTACTGCAACTCATCTCGTGCATTGTAACAGCCCCGCTCAGTGGCTTGAGCACATCTGTGCCCTGCAAGGGGCTTGGTACCTCGTACCCATCACCATCGTCAAGGCCTGGGGCAGTGGTTAAAATAATGCAATGCTTGTTCTGCCTTTTAGCCATGGAGCTGCCCTGCAAACAGGCTGCAGCTCTCCTGCCTGTGTGGCTGCCCTTGCTCCCTGCCCTGCCTGGACTTGCAGGGCTCAGCATGAGCCACCTTTGTTTTTCCTATTTAAAGGTGCATCTGGCCCTCAGGGCCACCTTTCGCAGACAGGACATGGCTGTGCTCTGGGTGCAGAGCCAAGCTAAACCTGTTTCAACCAAGGGAACCTAGAAGGAGTGACACCCAGCTTGTCAGCCTCTGCAGGATCCAAGCAGCAAAAGTCTTAATGTAACACAAGAGGAGTTAAAAATAAATCCAGAGAGTTTCAGGGTAGGTGCCTCCCTGATGTGTATGAAGAGAGGGATCACCCTGTAGGCTTCCCAGGAAATCTGTGCCCAAGCTGCCAAAGGGATGGAGAACAGAAGGCTGGTATTTGTGCAGCACCTTATTTGCAACGCCTTATGCGTGAATGAAGCTAAAGTGTGTGTCCTTAGAGCTGATGTGTAAACCAGACTAATAGGACCTGCAGAGCTAAAACCGGGGGAGGGGGATCCTCAGGACCTTAGCCAAAACGTAGCTCTGGTAATTACATCTCCCCTTTAAATTAGCCTTGTCCTGATGACACTGGATGAAAGCTTTGCTGCCTGCCTCATCCCGTGGAGTAACATCGCTGCAATGTGTCAGCCAGCTCTGCCCTGTGGACAACAGCAGTGAAGTTGTGAGATGCCCCAGGCTGAGCACCCTGTGTCGGTCTGGCCAGCAGCGCGCAGCAGTGGCACAGCAGCCACTAACGTGCGGTGCCAGGACAGGCAGGATTGTTCCCTGCCACAGGCCACCTTGACCCCACTGGGGCAGCAACAGCAAAGGAGTTAACTTTTATTTCCTCATAGGGAGGAGGCTTGCAAGGGAGGCAGGAAAAAAAAATTACTTAGCTTCATCTTTCTCCCATTTTAGAAAAATTAATTTTTGAGAAACCTCCACAGTTTCACTATTTCTGGTCCCTAAATCACGCAGGCTGATAGCCTGTCCAGGGCTATTTATTGGCTCCCTTGCAGGGAGCCATCTTCAGAGAGCTGGGGCTTGATCTGAAGACCACGAGTGCCATCTTCTGGGAGTCTGCAGCCGTACTTTCCTCTCCTTCCCTGCAGCCTCCTGTAGTTACGCCATAAATCTCGAGTCCACAGGAAACAGTTTCACTACAATAAGCCTCACCCTTGTGTTTCCTACCACTGCGTACCAAAGCATCACTGGTCGTGGGAGCAGCACGAAGCTCCTCACCTTCCTGTGGGGAAGCTGAGGCAAAGACATAAAATAACACAGCCTCTCTGCTCCTCCTTAGATACACAGGGAGGTCTGGGATGTTCCGTGGCCTCTGAAATACCCAAGAGGCTCAGGAGGTGCAGCTGTGCCCCAGGCTTGCTCTCAATTTGAAGCTCTTTTCTAGCATCAAGAAACCAACGGGAACCTCCCTTCTCTTTTCTCTGTTAATTTTCTATTAAGGAAAGATTATTTTTCTTTTTGCACAAAGATTTAACTCCAGAATTGTGCACTTTTAAAATACCCCTGGAGCATTACAAACTCCTAGCCAAATCCCAATGGAGGGCAACACTGGAATTAAACTGTTTGCTTAAAACGAAGGAATTGCCTGAGCTGGAGCGTGGGGCTGCGAGGCTGCAGACAGAGGGTGATCAAAGCATCCCAGGAAAGGAGTTGGAGGCAATAACATGGGGACAGTGCCCCTCTTGCAGAGGTTTACAAATGCCTTAGTTTCTTTTACAGTAAAACTCATCAAAGGTTTTTGTTGAGGTTTGATTTATGGTAATGGAAGGGGAGGGAGCAGGTCTGCCTGTGTCTGCCCTGCCAGAGCCTGCAGTGGCACAGGGGGTGCTGCCAGGCCGGCCCAGAGTAACTGTGCTTGCGAGAAGCCAAAGAACTGGCCTTCTCAGTGAATGTGAGTTTGTTTGAATATTGTATGGTGATTTCCATGGTTAAAGGTGGGGCAAACGCTTCCCTAGTGCCTGGCGCTACTAAGCCTGTGTGAGTGGCGGGATGTCAAAAAATACTGCCCCTCACTATTGCAGCCCCTATGGCGGTGCACAGTTCAGTCCGCACAGCAGCGTGCAGTACGGACAGCAGCATGCTGCGTGCAGCCTGTACAGCAGGGTGTGGTAGGTACAGCAAGGCACAGTGCAGTTTGTACAGCACTGTGCAGCCTTTAGGGCAGCACACGCTATGTACAGCAGCATGCCCCCAGGTTTGCCCAGGGTGCGCAGTCTCTGTGGCGCTGCGCAGGATGTGCTGCAGTGTGTACAGTGTGTAGGAAGCGCACACCCGCGTGGCCAGTGCCACAAGATGGTGCTCGGAGGTCTCGCTCCTGCTTTCCCCACAGGCCAGCGCTGCCGGGGCCTTCGCTTTCTGCTCAGGGATGTCTCCCACGTCCCTCCCGGGCCAGCAGAGAGACTCGAGTGGAGGGTGTCGGACGTGGCATGACTTCCCTCTGGCTCTCTGGTCGTTACACCAGCTCTGTCTGTCCAGTTCTCCCTGTTGATGGTTCCGACCAGGGCCCAGGGAATGGTGAAACCTGCTGAACGACAGTGCCCATGGCAAGGCCAGGCTGGACAGGGCTCCGAGCCACCTGATCTAGTTGAAGATGTCCCTGCTCATTGCAGGGGGTTGGACTAGATGACCTTTAAAGGTCCCTTCCAACCCAAAGCGTTCTACGATTCTAAGGGACCGTGCTGGTCCGTAGGGTGATAGTGCCCCTGCAAGGGCCTCTGCTGCACCCCACCACATAATGGCACCCATCCTGGTACATCCCAGCTCTGCCACCCTTCATGTCAGATGCCCCGCAGTGTCTGGGGAGATGCAGTTGCAGGGACACAGCCTCTGCAGACTGGCACAACCCTTGTGCAATCGCACCACTGGCATGTCTAGGTTGGGCCTCTTATTGCTAGCTACTCAGCTACAAGCGTGGAGGTATCTCCACATCTTCATGCAGCAGCTGAATCCATTCTGCGGCTGTAACGAGGTCAGAAACCCATTCATCACCTTGCTACAAGCATGCACCCGGTGGATCCAAAGGAATCTGAGTGAAAACAAGGCTGGAGAAGTTCTCTAGAGGTTGTGTTGCTCATCCTTCCCTGCAGCAGGAATCAGGTCTGTAGTCCCGACAACTCGTCCAACCTGATAGCGAAGTCCCCTCCAGCAGTGCTATTCCCTGTCCTCCCTCAGGGGGGAGCCGTTCTCTCACTTCACTGGCTTTTTATCAGTAGGATAAATCTTCGGACCGTGTGGATCCATCAGGTCTCAGTGTTGGAGAAAGAGGGCAGGCAGCTGAATTACAAAAGGTGGAGATGAGGAGTGGTGGAGCCCCACATTAAGCATGTCCAGGAGGACCCATCCACCACCTCAGTGCAAAAGAAAATGTGGGAAGTTGTGGCCCAGGTTGTTTGGTTTTTTTTTTCCTCAAGTAAAAAGTTAGAGAGTTTCCCTTGGCAGAGAGTCAGTCAGTATTGGGCTCTGGTACTGACAGGGACTGGAGGTAGAAAACTTGGGCTCAGCTCATCTTACTGGCCTCCTGAGCAGGTGATTTAAACCGTGTTTGAAAATCGAAGTGTGTGTAGTCAGAGCCGAGTGGCTCTGCTCTGCAAACAGGGCATTTCAGACTGAACCGTGGTGTGTTTTTGACAGACGTATGCATAAATGACTGCAGGGAATGGGGGATTCAGTTAATGCTGGAACAGAGCAGGAATGGTGAAACAAGAGTCCCCATCCAATCTGTGCTGGAGAAAAGGAGAAATGGCATCTACCAAGTTCAGTCTGCTTGTGGCCCAAGCCCAGATTAACCAAACGCTACCCAGAAGCAGGCAGTGCTCCGTGCAAAATGATGACTCAAGTGATGTTTGCAAGGGAGTTCAGATAAAACTTGGTGAGGTTTTTGGAAGAATGATTGCCACCAATAACACCATAGGCAAGATTTCAGAACAAAGGCTTTTTCTCATGAGTTAGCAAAAGCAATGCTAGCTATTCACAATTTATGCCTCCCTCATAAATTACATTTTAAGATGAGGATTCTGTGTCATCAGAAAAGATACATTTTATTTTTATATAGCATCTTTAACACACACTTAAGGAGAATGATGGTGTTGTCAGGGGCCTGGGGTGGTGGGGAGGATTTTTTTTTTAATTTTTTTTTTTTTTTTAAACCCAGAAGGGTTTCAGCCTGTGAAGTTAGGAGTGGGGAGTTACGGCAGTCACCAGCTGACAGATTTAGGGGAGGAGGCAGAGATCAAAGTGAGGGGCACAGTGCACAGAGATCATGCGTGTATGGGAAGAGGCTCCCATGGGAAAGCTGTGGCAGATCTGGCCCCTGGAGATGTCAGGTCCCACATGTAGATCAGAAGAGCCCTTTGCACAGTGTCTACGTTTTCCTCTGCTCTCTGCCCAGCCCCTCACCCAGGTATGGTTGGAAAGAGCTCCAGGGTTCAAGCCATGTTCAGGTACCCGTGGCTGTATCTCTGTGGGATTGTCACGTTGGCACTGACAGGTTCTGCCTCGAGACAGGATGATATGATCATTAAATCTGCCACCATGAATTGCTCAAATCTAACCTTGGTCCGTCCAGGACTCTGGGCCATCTCCGTGGTGGCACTTTGAGCTCTCCATGTCCTGGGTCACTGGGTTGTGTAAGAACTGCACTTTCTGTGGGTTTAGGGATTCTTCCTGAAACTTTTATCAGTGACAGGGTGCATCCTAGTGGCTCAGAAATTGGGAAGCAATAGGCCAGGCACGTTTAAAAATGAGAGTGCTCTCTTATGCTGCAATGCTAGCCTCACGATGCAATCACTGGGAATCTGTACCAACATAGTCCAAGCATTTTTCTTCCCCAAAGTTTCCAAGATGACTTGAAAAAGTGAGGAATTCATTGAGTAAAGATGTATTCATTCAACAGCTATAGCTTCCTCCCATTTCTCTCAGATTTTGTCCTTATGAGCTAGCATGTGGCTTATTCTAACCATGAGGGGGGTTGGTTGCTGGTTACCAGTTCCACAGCAGATGTAGCCGTGACTTTTGCATGATGTTTTCTCCCGATGCCAGGGTAACAAGGTCCCCGAGATCATTGCCTTTCACTCCAGAGTCTGCAGGGAAGCAGCTGGGACAGGCAGCAAGATAGTGCTGGGGTAAGCGTGGGTGCAGGACACCCTGCAGCTTCCCTGGGACACCCCAGGCAGCAGGTGGGTGTACCCCTCTCTCCTTTGGCCTTTTCCTTCCTCCCAAGGGCTGAACCTCCCCTCCTGTGCGCTGCTTTGCCTCTCTCTGGCAAAGCAGAGGGCAGCCCCGCTGCAGCCCGAGTCCCGACGGCTTTACATCTCCCTTCCCAAAAGAAGTTTTGCAAGGCGGATTTGCAGAGATTTGTTTTTATCAACTTCTGCTGCCTGTGTAGCAGGTTAAAGAGCTCTGAAAGGGAAGGAGGGGAGAACAGCGTATTGGGTCATCTCCATGGGAACACCGTGGGAAGATTGATACGTGCCCCGAGAGGCAGGTGCACTTATTAGCATGTTCCAGATCCTTTCCTGCAGCCTTTTTTTTCCCCTCCCTGCTGAGGAGGAAGAGATAGAGTGTTTTCAAGGAGGAAAGAATGTGAACATCTGAAATAAAAACACCACCACAGATGCCAGCCGTTTCCAGCAGTGGGTCTCTGTTATCTGCCATGAGTAAGTGCTTGCCATGGCAGAGCTGCGAGAGCTCCAGCAGCCATCAAAACCAGAGGGAGCCGGGTTGGTTTGCCCAGGAGGGGACATCCCTGTTGGCATGGTGAGATAGACTCAGAGCAATGGTGCTTGGCAAGGCATGGGGAAGGAGAGCAGCTGGAGCAGCTCTTTGGTGGTCACGACCACTTGGTGCAATGGGTGTCTTCTCTGCTCACTGCCCCACCAGCCCACGTCTTTCCAACATCACAGCACCATCTGAGACAGCAAGATAGACTCCAGCTCACTTTGGTGAGCTGAGCACAAAGCTGAGCACCCAGACCTTTCTGGTGCAGCATTAACCCGGAGGGTCAGAGGAGGCCAGCTCATCTCCATGTGCCTCAGTTTCCTCCCAAAGCCCTGATCTCCCTGGCCAGCACTGGGGACTGCCAAGAGCCTTCACATATGCTAACCATTTTCAAGAGTGATGGTGGGCTGAAGACAAGCCCTTCAGTCTTGCTGGAGCCAAGAATGAGAGACCAGATGGTGCGTGACCTGACAAAGCCCCCTGTGATCTTCTGTTTGTTATTCTCCTACAAGCACATTGCTCTGGGAAAAATTCAAGGGTTTGTTTCCAGAACCCAAACTCTTTTCATGTGTAATAACAACTGCACCTACTCTGGCCACACGCATTGCTCACTTGAGGCCCTCTTGCTGCTGCAATAAGGTTTTTGGGTGCCAGGGGGCCAGTGAGGTCTCGTAGAAAACCAGGCTTTAGCTCAGCATTCAGCTCCTCTGGGGCACAGCTGCAATTATTCTCCCGTCCCATGTTTGTAGAGCACCTAACAAGAAAGAGTCCCAGCCATGACAGTCCTCCCATGGGTGTTACTCCAAAATTACTAGCAACACGAATATTTTTAAAAGAGAAACCTCTGCTCTGGGCTACATAGTAATTAATCATTAATAAATCATAACACTCAGGAGGAACTTTAATGTTGCAAAGCCACTTTTAAGAGCTTGTCTAAGTGGACTTGAGTGCAGAAGCAGATCTGTAACACCCGCAGGTGGAGGGTGTCTGCTTCCCTCCCACCCCAATTAATTTCTGTCAGGCAATGAAATTTGGATGGACAGTCTCTGCAGAGCAGGAGATCAGTCTCGGTATCTCTGTGTGCAGCACAGTCACGATTGGAAAAGATCAAGGCACGCATTTGCAATAGTAACAATAATAATAATGTCCCCAGAGTGACATTTCAAATGCAAATGAAAAGAATAAAAATATCAGTTCCTGTTATAACTTTGTTGCGGCTGTAACTGAATCCAAGTGAAGACCTGAAGCTGTCCCCTCTGCCTGCCTGGCAGCAGAGCTCCGATTCTCTGTTTATTTTCATTCCTAGCCTGAGCGGACGAGGACTCAGCCATGAGCTGAGAAACAAGGCGAGGACCTGGGGCTGAAGAGACAGTCTCGTGGTGGCACTTACCAGATGTTAATCTGGTATCAGGCATGCAAAGCAAAGGGTGACAGCAGCTATGTACGGTGTGACTAATAATCAACCCACCACCCTGAGAGCTCAGTAGAGCCCTGTAGTGAGCCCATGAACCTGCCCTGGCCGGGGACCGGCTCCACTCCCAGGGCTTTGGCTCTCAGGGCTCTGCCAGGTGTGATGCGCTCCCGCGCGACACCACCAGCGCTGGGATGGGAAACACTTGTGACGTGGACCCAAGGAAAGATTTCTTGCAGTTTCGATTTCAGTCAGTCTTAACAGTTGTTGTTTGCCTGCAATATCCGATTGCATCCCTTCTCTCTCCCTGTGTTAATAGACACAGCTTCCTTACCTTCCCTTCAAAGGTGCGACGGTGCTGGGTGTTTGCTGGTGTGTTTTGCCTTTGCACAAACGCACCATAGATGTATATAACTACTGAGGGTATCGCTTAATCTGAAATTACACTATTATTCAGTTTTAATTTTTTTGTTAGAAACTTTGTGCACGGTTTGTGTGTGTCCTTGGAAGAGAGAGGGAGTGGGGCGCAGTGATTTGGGCTAGTTTGAGCCCAGAGCCGCAGGGCTGCCTTCATCCTGTACACAAGGCAACCCCCCCACGCTACAGCCCCACTCCTTGGTCACACGGTGAGTTTTCTGGAAATTCAGAAGTACATCTGTTAATCAGTTTATTAATTGCAAAAATAAGCCCTTTGATATTTATCACTCAGGATCAGAGTTTGGCTAGCTGTGGGAGAAATTGGCAGCCAGGAAGCATAGGCAGGATTTATGGTCGCAGGGCACATGGAAGAAGTGTTTATTTGGGCCATGCTCCCAGTAGCTTTTAAACCAAGACGGAGCTCTTAATCTGAAGACACGTTTATTTTTTGCAGCAAAGAGATTGTCTGAGAATGAAACTGATGATTTAAAAAATGAAGAGAAAAAAAAAAGGAATTGAAACTGCGTAGGCTATTTTCAGCCACCAAGATGAATGAAACGTAAAAAAATAAAACAGGTTGCAAGTTTTGAACTCTAAAAAAGATCAGTCTGAAAGCATGAAAATCCAAGCAGGTGTTGTCAGCTCCAAGCACTGACAGGGCAAACTTTTCTGCTGGCAAATGGTGGAAGATTTCAGCAGACACACACAGGACAACACAAATTTGCTCATCTGCAGGGCTCTTTATCATTGGAGACCTGCAACACATCAACTACTTTGCTGTTGCTCCTTCCGTGTTCCTGGCTCCTAAGGCTCTGGAGGCTGCCGATGGAGCCACTACGAGGGCAGATCAGACCTGCAAAAGGCTACACCCACCACAAAAGGCTACAGCAGAGACCAGCAGAAAAGGAGTTAATGCATCACGCGGGAGAAGCCGATCTGCAGCTCAGTCCTGTGCCCCCCATGAACATCACCACTGCCACAGCCTTCCAGCCTCTAGCTAGTCCTTCTGACTTTTGCTATCATTTACCTCTGCATGAAGCAGGGCGAGGGGCAATCAGGGCTACAAGGAAAGACAGACAGCCTCACCAGCATAATAAAACCTCGAGACTTCTACTGTCCAGGACCGCTGCCCTCTCCCATGGCCGCCCACAGCAGTTCACGAGAGGAAGCCATGCACAGTAATTTGGAAATGAATCTGAGCTGCCAATTTCAAGGTGTTGCTCTGAAAATTCACTTTCTACCATGTAGTACCACCACGGGACATACGTGGGTGGGTGGACGACTGGGAGGGCAGGACTTGCTGAGTGCCGAATGCTCCGGCCTCGGTGCACATGGCTGGCGGCTGACTGGGCTCTTGGTGGCATCCATGGCAAGAAGGAGCTGCTCCAGCACCGCTGATGGAAGGGCAGCACTTACCCGATGGCAGCAGGAGACAGCCAGGCTCAGGGGCCTCCGTTTCCACCCCATCTGCCCTTCAGCAAGTCCCAGCAAGTGATGAGCTGGTCCCAGGGAGCCGGGGATGGGTTGTGTTCTCAGCTGGGAGGCACGAGGCTGCAGCCCAGCGGCAGACTCAGCATTTGACCTACACTGCAAACCCACGTGTGCTGCTTGCCTTTCCCAGGGGTGGTTCACGCGATGGCAGGTTAATCATCCACTGGGCGTCGAAGGGGAAGTGAAGGCAGCTCTGCTGCAGCAAGGGCCATCTTAGTTTCAGAGAAAGGGCAGAAAAACTTTCAGAAAGATGAAGTTGGTGAGAGCTGAGCTGGCTCTGCACTGAGGTCCCTGCACCGCTTGCCCAGACCCGGGCAGATGAGTGGTGGCAAGCCAGGTCCCAGAGACTCAGCGCTGAACTCCAGCTGTTCAGCCCTGCGAGCCCACACAGGGGCCTCTCGCTGCAGAGCTGCTCCCCGTGCCATGCTTCTGAGCATGTCCGCTGGGACTTATGCAATCCAGATGTTTGCACGGGGCTGTTCCTATCTGTAATCCTCCTCATACCTGAAAGCTGATTGCAGCCAGATCCCTCCATCGGGCAGCAGCACTAGGACCCAGAAAAGCCTCTTCCAGAACAAAGCCCATGCTAACAGGAGACTGCAGGCCCTAAAGGTCACCAAACCGAGGGCCAAAGAGATTTCCAACTGGCTGCACTTGTATTTGGGGCATCTTCTGCCTTTGTCGGTGACTGTGACTGTCAACTGCTCCCAGGGCCAGGTCCCAGCCCAGTGCCTGGCCATGGGCATCCCCCATCCATACCTAAGGATAGGGGTGTGATGGGACACTGTTGTGGTGACACTGGTATGGTAAAAATGCAGCACCCGTCCTCTCTGGTTGATGCTCACCTGCTGTGTGATTCACCTGCTCACGTGTGATTCATTCTGGTGGAATTATCCTGGTCAAAACAGGAATAGACGGAACAAAAAAGGGCAAAAGCACCTTTCCATCCACAGGTTCGGTTTCGTGCTCAGGGGCTAGCAGAGATCCTTTTCTGGCTGAAGCAGAAAACACTTCCCAGAGCCCTGCCCCTCTGGTCTCTTGCTCATAGCAATTTGGATTGGTGCTATTCAGCTGCATTATATTTAAATTACCTGTCAAGCAATTGTAGTGTGTGGTCCTAAGCAATATGACCGCATCTGACTGCCCCGGGGGTGCCTGTCTTGGCCTGTATGTGCTGATGGCACTAATGCTTTTTGCCCTGGTGACTATACAGATGCACAAACAGCGGCTGGGGCTTTTAGAGGCTTTGCTAAAGTTTATTAGCTTTTATAACGGTCATGAAAATAATTGGATCTCAGTCATGCGCCTGCAATTTGGTACAAAGGAGCAAAAAAATGAGGCCAGATGAGGTGTAAATCAGGAGTAACTCCAGAGCTGCTGGTGCGGTTTGAGCAGAGCAGGCTGAGCCAGAGCAACAGAGTGCAGTGAGTCCTGGCAATGTGGTGGGGTTTGGGAAGGGTCCCGGAGGCCGTCCTTGATGCAGTCTCGCGGTTACCTGGCCCATCTGAGTGAGGAAGGGGATGATGCTGAAATGCCTGGGCTGGGTGCTGCTCCCGGGTGCACCCAGGAGTGGTACCTGCCCCAGTCACTCCATTCACATGTTGCAGGTGTCACGCTACCATCGTGGCATGCTTAAATAGGTCCACTGAGGCAGTAAGGGCATTGCATGATGGCCGTGGGCACCGGCAGCCCTTGCCTCACTGTCTGCCCTGGTCCCATAAGCAGCCACAAGCCAGCTGCCAAGCTCAGGGCTGCCTGTCTCTACCTGCTGGTGACTGCACCAGCCGGGACCCTCTCACCTTGCTCAGCACCCATCCCCACCCTGCCCCGGGGCCACTAATGCTGGTGGCAGGTTCCTGTCCTGTACCAGGGCTAGGGCTTTTCCCTCTGAAGCACTTCAAGGAGACCAGCATCACCCCCTTCCATTTTGCAGATGGGGAAACTCCCACACTCAAGTAAGTGGCCAGAAGAGCCTGCAGTCTCCGGGGGTTTGTCCTGTGCACAGGCATAAGGGGGTTTTCCTGACCCCATTCCCTGCTGTGAGCCCTTCTGCCAGGCCTGCTCTGTGGGGGGGAGCAGAGGAGGGGGGCTGTTGGGGTGTGCTGACCCCGGGCAGGAGCTGGGCAAGCAGACAGGGGCTCTGGGTGCTGGTGGGAGCCACGGGTGGGCTGAGCCCTGCCATGAGCCATGCAAGGAGCAGCCCACTGGGAGCTTTCAACCACAAAGCCACCAATCCTCTTCCCCCAGCTCCCTCCACACACACGTGTTCTCCATGCCGGCTCCATCACAACAAAGCAGCCCCTGTTCCCTGCTCCGTCCCCAGCTCCTCCCCAAGCCCTGTCCCGGCCAGCACTGGATTTATGAATGAGTCCCCTGCTCTGGTGACAGCGAGCCCTGCCAGCCCCGGGTGGGTCACTCCAGGGACGGAGGCGCAGCGGGATCCTGCCACTGTCAGGAGCTGCACATGGGTGGGAAGACAGGGCTATGGGGTGCACAGCCTGCACCCTGCAGAGGGTATGGTGCCGTGCTCCCTTCCCAGACCCTTCTCATCCCTGTGCCCACTCACTGGGGACTATTATGGATTATAACTCACGAGCTGTCTGTGCCAGGTTGCCAGCTGGCATGGCTGCACGGGAAACAGCTACTGTGTCCTTACATCCTGGCACAGCAGCAAAGCCCGCGTTGGTGCTGCTTCCCTCGGCTACACTGGGCTGGAAACTCCATCCATCAGAGGGCTTTCCTGGGAGAGAGGCATCGCCGGAGCAAGGACGGACCTCGGGCAGGCAGGCAATGCGAACAGCTGGCCTGCAACCCATCTGCATCACCAGGTTCAGCGCTTTGTGTTTTTACTACTAATTAGCGCAATACAGATGAAGGATGGCTGATTTCAACACACTTCATGCAAAACGAAGATACGGAGCTGGCAAAGCACTCGGCAGTATCATGTGCTCGTGGCACATCACATAAAAGCACCAGTGACAGCCCGTTTGCTTGCCCAACACCTCGTGTGCCCAAAGCTCTGCCCATACTCCTGCAAAAACCCTTTCAGTACCTCTCTGAGCCAGGTCAGGGCTCATCAGCATCCAGTTATCCAGGCACTGAACTCTCTTACGCTTGAAATGCTTTCTGCTGGAGTTGATGTCCAGCACCCACAGCCTCCCAGGAGCCAGGATTTTACCCTGGTGCTTCCAGGCCATGCTGTTCTCTTCAGGTGAGCAGCTGCTCTGGTCTCATCTGTCCCCTTCCCTCTGTGTGCCCAGGTTGCGACCCTGTCCCTGTGAACCATAACAAACTTTTCTTACTGGTTTTCAGTGGCTTTGGATCAAGCATTGTGTCGGTAGCTGGCCAGGATATTTGTGTTTATTTCTTCTGCATCTAGATTGTTCTAAGTGTGGTCATCAAAAATCAGTTCCCAGGACTGCAGGTCTTTGTAGGCAGCATGAATGGAAATTGCTGCTCCTTGGCATTTGGTGGCTGTCAGCCCCACCTCCAGCTCTGCTCCTTCCTGCTGCATCCAGGAGGTCTTGGAAAAGGAAAGGGGGACAGGTAGCAACCAGAGATGGGGCTCAGCTCAGGGGTGACAAAGGAGCTTGTCCCACCCCACACGGTTGGGTTCTCACTTGCCTTGGTGCCTGGAAGGAGACAGCTGTTGCCATGCATCTCCACCCTCTCCTGAACCTTTTTTCCTTCTCATATCTCCCCTACGATCTCTCTCTTGGCAATGCTGATCACTCCTCTCAGAGCCACAGCCCTGCGGCTGCTCACAGCAGGGCCGGTGGGCTTGCAGGACCTCTCGTGTCTCCTTGGAGGAAAACGTGTGTCCTCAGCCCGTGGCTGCAGAAACTCAGGGAGACCAAGGGCTGGATAGAAACACTATTGCTGTCTTCCCGCACCAGCTCCAGCCTCCAAAGAGACACTTTCCCATGGGCTCCTTGTTATTTCTATTTATTTTTTGAGACTGCTTCACATCCACATGGTTGGGCTGTGATATGAGCTATGCTTTGCTACCAGTCTGCTTTCATATAAACGCACCAGCTATGCTAGCTGTATGAAAAGATGTTTAAACGTAGATCCCATTCCTTCTACTTAGGGCTGGTTAAGCCTCTCTTTATAACTGCATCTGCACACCCTTACTTTATTACTTAGAGTTAACATTAACACATCTCCATGATGAGTTCAGAGGTGCACAATCCTAATGAAGGCCTTAGGAAGTCGTCTGCTCTTTGTGTCACAGCCTGCTGCCAGACACACACAGACCTGCTGCATCCCCAGCCTCCCAAGCAGACACTGGGGTCTGCTTGCACAGAGCTTCTTGCAGGTGATGGGAACAGTAGCAAAAAATAAGTGACCTCATTGGGCAGCAGGCCTTAGATTCCTTAGATTAAGTTAAACATCAATTGAGATAGTTGGTTACCCGTGTTTCTGTGCTATCTCCATAGCATCTGAGCTCTCTAAAGCCATGATGATTTTTGTCTGTTTATCTCTCTCTCTATAGACCTATAGATTTATATAGATCTTGATGTAGATGCAGACAGTACTGACCCAAGACTAGATCTGTTGGACAATCCATTTGCTAGTTATGGTCTATGCTGTTCTGCCTTGCTCCATCTTGCACAACCAGATGTGGATATGTCGGTGACTGGGGTACAGAGGTTACCACCGTAAGCAGCTTCTCCCACCACCTTTTCTTGGCCACCTTGACACAGGGGGTGACTGCACCTTCCCTTCTCACAGCTTACCTGCCCCAACCTCTAGTTTGGTCCAGAAAAATAGCTGTGTTAAAGGAAAACCCTTTATTATTGTTATTATTTTTAAGTCAGCAGTTTGTTTCTCTGACGTAAAGATGTAATTCCTCACTAGTTTAAGCCTCCCTTAGCATTGAGGTGTGCTCCCATAAGGTCTAATCACTGATCTAATTAAATTGATTTGCTACTGTGTTAAATCAGTGCAGCTATATTGAGCAGATCAGGTCTAAGTTTCTATTCCACCTCACCATAAAAAATGATAATAAAAAGCACCTTCAAGACATCAGGGCTAAGAATTCAACAGAAAGTTACATTAATTATTTTAAATCCAGTCTCATTATTTCTGGGATGTGGATTTTTGAAAGAGGCTATGAAATCCTTGGTATTGGCAATATTCATCTCCCATTTTATGAAGACCTCTATAGGACATGCAAATATTTATTAATGTTCCAGAAGGGTCTAAGGAATTTACAAATTTAAAGCCCATTGAAGGTGACAACTCTCTTTTAAATATAAAGAAAAAAAAGCAAGCCAAAAAAACCCTCATTATTTTTAAAATCAGTTTCATAATTATTTTTATTCATTATTTGAGATTAATTATTGTTTCCTTACAAAGTATCTTCATTGCTTCCTCCCTGACAAAATTACTTTAAAGTAGTTACTTCCACTTGAGGTTTTGGTGGATTTCCTGATCAGGGGTTCAAGCTTAGGCCTTTGTAGCTCTGTTACAGTACTAACATTGCAAGTTATTTTAGGAAAGATTTATGTTCCAGCTAAAACCACAATAAATAAATTTAAAACCAGCGATATAGACAGTTTTATATAGACCTATCTAGTTTGATAAAATGTACAAATTTGGTTAGATTCACTCCAACAGTGGCCCTTTAAACTCTGATTTACAGAGTCAATTAATAAGCTAAAATAGCAGCTCATTGGATTTTCAGAGGCAGCCACCTTAGCCTGATAGGAGGACAGTACTAGGCTTAGACAAAACCATCTCCCAAAAACCTCTCCAGCCTGACGTGACACTGCCTGTGGACATTGCATCCCACTGCGACATTGCATTCGTGATTGGCACCCATGGGTGCAAGTGCTTGTGATCATGCGCTTGCTCTGCAGGGTGAACCATGGCAGTCCTGCCCAAAATGAACAACCCTGGCATGCTCTGTGCTTACCTCTGCCAGGCACGCTCTGTGCTTACCTCTGTCAATGGTGTGCTGCATCTTGATATTAAGCCAAGGATTTACACCCAGGCTAGACCCAGGCACAGTCTGATGCTGCTCCTGGACTGTGAGGGGGTCTAACCCACCTCCACAGAGAGGGTGGCCCTTAGCAGACCCAGCCTTGAGCTACCTCTGCTCAGTAATGACACTATTAATCAGGCTGATGAACTTAGACCTGAAAATGCCCTGATTCCTTTGAATCGTTCTCACCTGATCAGCAGAGGATCCCACACCTGCATTGCTCACCCCTGGTGAGGGAGGAACCATGAGACTCATTTGCCAGATAATGAGTTGAAGTACAGAGAGATAAAAGCAGGGTAACCTGTAGGAGACTGTCCTTGGTGTAGGGGGTTTGTAACCCCAAAAGCAGGGCCTGTCTCCATCTCAACTTTACCAAGTATCAACTTGCAAAAGACCTTCTGGTTTATTTTCCTTTTGTGCTGAGAGGAGACTAGGTCTACCCAGAGCCTGGAAAGAGACACAGAAGAAGACAGATGCTGCATCTGCCTGCTGAGATCCCACATGGCAGAAACCCTTGGAGCTGCTGCTGAGAGCTGAGGTACCCAGTAAGAGCTGCCAGCGCCAGTATGGCTATCCAAGGACAGCAGCCTGTGCTGAAGGGGGTGCAGGATGGGACCCCCAAACAGCCTGGTGCACCAAGCAGGGTGCAGCACTTTTGTGGCAGTCCCTGCTGGCCCATTGACCACTGCCATGTGAAAGCAGCAATTCAGTGAGCACAGCCATGGCTGCAAGCATCACCCAAGAGTAAGTCTGTGCTAGAGCAGGAACCAAGCAGCCCTTGAAGCCCTGTGAGCACAGGACTTTTCTCCCTCCCTGGGAAGCACCACCCAACTGCATGGGACCACCGAAGCTAATAAAGCCATTAACAGGGCCACATGTCATCTCCTGACTAAGGTGTGTGCAATTCACCCCTTATTCAGGCTTTAAACTCTGAATGTACCCACGTTTGGTCAGACTCCCCTCCAGCCTGCAAGGCAAGCTAGCAAAAGGGCAGCTCGCCATGGTTTGGGGGCTTTCTTCGACTGAGTTTTCCAGGCTAGGCCGAACTTAGGCTGTCTCAAAGCCCCCAGGCTAAAGCAGGTCTTTCGCAGGAGTCTTGGGGTAGGAGGGCAATGGCATGCTGGCATGTCAGATGGGAAGCTGTACCAAGAGCCTCTGCTGAATTTTCAGCTCTTGCCACCAACTTGAGCAAAGTTTTTAAAGGCTCCATTTCACAAGTGCTCTTGGGTTTAGCAGGGGCAGTCTCTGGTATACATCTGGCCTGGCACTTGGAATGATGAGTATCAGAGCTCCCGTGGATTTTGGATGGGTTTAGGCTGCTCAGAACTCCTGGAGTTGGGCCCAGCATTCTTCACGTGGCACAACTCCAGAAATGGAAGCACTCCAAGTGAGCAGTTTCTTTCCCAAAATGGGGATTCTTCTTTCCTTTGGATGGAAAACACTACAGACAAGGGAAATATTATCTCATTGTACTGTGAAGGAGAACCATTTATTAACTGTGGGTACCAAATTTAACTCTGGGTATTTTGTTAATAGCAGTTCTGATATGAATAGAAGTGTTTGGACCCTTTCCTGGCAATGTCAGGAATCTGCATCACAGAATTATGCTACTATGTGAGAAATAGCAACTGAAATCAGCTACAGGAGAAAAAAGAAGTGAAACTGGCTAGCCTAAATTAATGAGAAATTCATTCCAGGGGCACAGATTATATGAAACGGCTCCTTATCTCAGTTATATTTGCAACACATTAACACTCCAAAAGAGCCATCCTATTGCCTCCTACACTTGCCACATTACGCAAGGGTGGCTTTTCTCATGTGCTGTGGTGCTCCTGAAGCACCCACGCTCTGCTGCTGGGAGCCCGGGCGACGGGGTTATCTCCAAATACAAGGCACTGCTCTGCACAGTAAAACTAGGAGGACAGGCTGAAGCAAGGTGCTGCTTACGGGTTTCTTGTTGCTTTCTCAAGCAGGAGAGTCACTTTTATTTGGTAGGAGCAGGAAGGCAATGTGGCATAGTGGAAGATATATATGGCCGACCACATTCAGCATTAGGCAATGGTCATAGAGCAGCAGCCACAAACCATCACAGCACATGTATATGGGTTTGTGTATGTTAGCTGGTTCCATGAGAAAATGCAGTTACATACTATTTAATTATGATCCAAATGTTCTTCTTTCCATTATACCAACCTTTCTACCACTGCTGGCTCCCTTAACGATGGCAAATGAGGACATAATAAAGTTCAAGTGATATCAGCTATTGTTTTCTAACTAATAATTTCCCAGGACTTCTGCAAGCTTCTCCTGTCTCAGGTGAAACTCAGTAATTAAGACTGACCTTTGAAAGCTCCCACTTACAATGGTATCTGCTGGTTCTGCTTAATTTGCTCCCCTGTCTTACATATGAAACTGTGAATAATTGCTGCAGTTTATTAAAGTGGAAAATAAAGAGCTTTGAAAGCACTGAGATCACTTAGTTTCAATACATTTGACAGTATGTAATAGGTATGAGCGTTTTGAGCAGGTTATCCTAATGAAAAATGAGAGAGGAGTCATATATCTGACTTCCTATTTTGTACAAGTGTCACTTTGTTGAAGTGACAGCAGGTTTACAGGATTACACTGATCTGCAATCCTGCACATCAGGCAGGTCTCTCTGGCTGTGAAAAGAATCGTAGATTAGGAATATAAGTATCCAAGCCATAGCTTTTACAAATGAGCTAAGACTCAAAAATCATGACAGGCTTTTAAAAGTGAGATTTTCATCTCATTTTAAAACAAAACCAGTTTAAATCTGTTTTGTAACTGGTCTTTTGTTACCTCTTCATTAGCAGAATGCACTTGTTTCCTATTCAGAAGCCTTTTTTTTAAATATATTTTTTTTTCCTAAAACATAAGTACTAGAAACTTGCTGCTGCCACTGACAAAAGTAGAGATTCTTATGAAAGAATATCAAGGAAAACAAAACAAGTGAACTTGGATATGTGGGACTGCTAATAAAACTGGACGAGTTGGCAATGTTGTGCACCCCCTCCTGCACTCTGAAAGAGGGTCAAAGACCTGAACTTTTGATATTGTGATAAAAAATATCAAGATATGGATGTATTTAATTACCAGATCTGTTTTGCTTGCAAACTTGAAATGCATCATATAATAAAGCTGAACATAAAAGAGAATTAACTGAAGGAACACAATGTAGATGGCTTCACATGAGGCTAAAAGCAAGGCAATGGCTTGGAAAGAGGGGTACAGAGGGTTTAGGGGTTTGGATGTATAGGTTTCATAGCCCTCACTTCTGTGTTTACCTTCAGCTTCTTAGGCCTGGGACAGCACAGCCTTGTTTTGGCCTGGGCACCATGACCCCATGGAGACTGTGCTGGCTCCAATGCCTGGGGAAGGCAGGAGTCCTGCTTTTGCTGCACGAAGCACTGTCCAACCTTTGGGGTCACCTTTGACAAAGCCTTTGCAGAGCCCCCCTGAGAGCCACTGGTCCAACTGCCGCGTGAGGGAGGCAGGTCTGTGGAAGCTGTTGCTCTCCTGAACTCTCTGCTCCAGCATCCAGAAAGAAACAGTGCAGAAGCAGAGGCTGAAGCCACCCTGCAGGCACAGCGCAGCCACAAGCCTGGTCTGGCAAGGGGACTTCCCACATTTACAGATCTCATCCATGCACAAGAGCAGGGACTCTAGCTGGAGCAAGGTGTAGGATCCCATCCTGACAGAGGACTGTAAAGCTCATCAGGAAAAAGGCACCCACCTCCCTCTCCCAAAACAGGCATCTTGAGCACAGCAAGAAGTCCCCAGTACACTGAATAAATCAAATCTCACAATTCACCAGGATCAAGAACTGGAGGGTTTCCTACAGGTTTTACATCTAGGACGATTTATGATTTAATTTAAACAGGTAGTTTCCAGCCATTTCTTTTTGCAAGCAATCACCTAGGCTACATTAACCTGATGGTGATGTGCTGCAGTGCTAGGGAGTCCCGGAGAGACAGAGAGAAACAACAGCACTCAGAGGTGTGAACTCCCCCCATTTATCTTGATGGGGTGTGCACAGCATTGACAGGGAAGCAGGTCGAAGCATGTTAACCACTTCACTGCCAGCCTCTGCCGTTGAACGGGCTGGTTGTCCAGCAGCGTGTCCTGTATGGGCCTTTCCCTTCCTTTGGTAGAGCCTCCCCAGCAACAAAGGATGCAAGCTTGGGAGGGGATGAGGGAGGTGCAGACTCCTGGAGTGTGGTGGTGCAGGTTATAGTTTTGGAGGGGGTCCTGTGAGATCACATGGGTTTTTTATCATACAGATTGTTGCAGCAGATGTAGCCACACAGGTGTTACAGTTTAATATGCTTTTGAACAAGTTATATATCTCCCTGCCTCTTGGGATCTAACAGCAGAGCAGAGGCTCCTTGCAGGCTCCACACTAACCACACTAGAGTGGAGACAAAACGTAGCAGATGGCAAGTGATCCTTGGGAGACACTTCTGCCTGGTTTGGGTATGGATGTCTCAGACAGAGGTTTCCTTCATCATATGAGTGGTATTTCACAGCAGTGGCACAAGGTTTTGCTTGTCAGTAATGGATCTGGCACCGCTGCCATGGGTCTTTATTAGGACCTGAGCTAACAAACCAGGCAGCTCCCTTTACATTCAGAGCTCTCCTATCTGGCTGTCAGCAGACTCTCACAGAGCGCAGCACTGAGCCTCTCGTGCCAGTTTGGAGGCTCTGTTTTGCAACCAGACGTGCGCTTGCAAATGCCTGTGAAGATGGCAGGTGCTAGAAGAGGTAGTGATCCTTTCCTCTGAACATGGCTGGCTGCAGCTGCAGCATGGTGGGGGCTGCAGACAGTCCCTCTCTTGTGGCAGCACACAGCCACCTGAGACGGCTTCTTGGGGAGACAGAGATATATAAGATTTAAAGTGAAATTGCTGTTTCAGAGAAAGGGCTTTTAGGAATCTTTGGTGCCCAAAGCTGGAGGTGCCAGACCTCTCCCAGGCTGTCCCACATCGGTGGACACCGCCTCTACATCCCCAGATAGAAGCGCGGAGGGGCTCAAACCCAGAGCAAAGCCCCCTTTCGTCTCATTCTTGTGAGCTGGGGGCAAACACCTCTGTCTGAAACAGCCTTTTCATTATGTTTATATTTAAAAATCTAACAGTTTGCATAATAAACAGCTCTAGAGCCAGAAATATTTGCCTGCTCTTGGTAAAAAAAGGAAGTCCTCAGATCCTCTTCTGAAGACTGTAAGAAAGTGACAGAGTTTTCCCTTTACAGGATATAAATATGCAGTGCAAATAAGTGGCTGCTGTCGCTGCTTACATTTTGATGTATCTCTTCAGATAGCCTGGCAGCGCCAGATTATTTTAGTGTCAAATCAAAGCTCTGGTTGTGTAAAGAAGCTGAGGAAAGGTACAGTCTGTGTTGCAGCACAGGATGGAAGCTCTAAGAAGACTGGAGGCAGTCCTGTGAGACATGTACCAGCCATGCATACTAAACCTGCCATTTAGTACACCAAAAAGAAAACCCCTTTAGTAGAGCTGCTGCAGAACAGAAATAAATGTCTTCGGATTTGGGTTGGGGCAGGGGGGTGTTGATCTAGGGAGGTACATGATTCATTCTAACATTAGCTAAAAGAAAATAAAGCTTTTGTTTCCTTTTTACCCTCCATTTCCTTGCGAGAGAAAAAAATTAAAGGGCCTGTTTACGCTGGAAGAAGAATCTTGCTGGCTGCTCCCTTTTTAAAGCAGAAAGCTCTTATTTGCAATGCACCATTGCTGTCCTTGACTTTAACTAGTCAAGTCAGCCCAAACCTGCATGATTGGCGTCCCTCCTTAGCATTGCTCTTACCTGGATGCAGGGCAGTTGTACGGCGCCTAGCACAATGTAATCTCTGCGTGGTTACTGTGGCCTCTGCGTTTCAGCCTGATATAGTCGCGTAGACAGACTGGTAATGAGAGGTCAGTCACATGCTCGGGCTCTTTGCAGGACAGATGTGCACACCCAGCTCTGTTCCTTTCCTGCCAAAGGGAACTGACAACTGCATTTTGAAATGCTCGAAATCAAACCGCACATCAGGCCATTTGTGCTTATACAGGTTCTGTAGGGGCGTGACTCAGCTGAGCTCACAGAGTTCCTCCTGCAGAGAGCCGGCATAAGAGAAAGGCCCGTCAGGCCCGAAGCCCACCAGCAGCCTATCTGGAGGGAAGATGCAACCCAGGTGGAGTTGCCCAGCCTGGACAATACTGTCCATGTTTCAACGCACCACAGCCCTGCCTGGCATTGACCAGGATGCCATAAGTGCAGCCATAAACAGTTCCCGGGTGCCGTGAGGAGACGTCCTGCCCTGGTTCATGGTTAAACCCTGCCTGGGAGTGGGGGACAGGCCTGCCAGGCCCCGGCAAGGCCCAGGGCATGGCCCGAGGGTCCCCAAGGAAGCCCTCCCAGCAGCCCGTTCCTTTAGCAGGGGCTGTGGGGCCTCACAGGGTGCTCACGACGGTTATCACGGGGACCCGGGGGGGACGCACCCCCACACGGCTGCCCGCCGTCAGGGTGCCGCCATGCTCCCCTGACAGGGCGGGGGCGGGGCCTGCGGGATAAGAGGCGGGGCTTGGTATGCAAATATAGCCGGCGGCCTGCAGGGTGGGATGGGGCGCATGCGCACTGCGCGCACAGTGGGGCAGGGGTTCTTACACAATGCACCAGGTTCCTTCAGCGTTGGGGAGGGGAGCGGTGGGGCGGGGTCGAGCATGTAAATGAGGGCGGTCTTTTGCTGCGCGATTGGAAAAGAGGGAGGAAGAGGCGGGACCGGATATATAAAAAGCGAGCCGGTGCCGGGCACATGGGAGGGGGTGGGCGGGTCGGTTGAGCTCAGAAGGAGCAGACAGGTGGGGCGTGGTCCGTATGCAAATCCCGCCGGCTCGTGCGCAGGGGGCGTGGCTCGGATGCAAATACACTAACTGCCGTTTCCGAACTCCCGCCCCAACGTCCTGCCTAACGGAGCCTTGGCCCCGCCCCGCGAGTAAAAGGCATCGCGCCTGCGCAGTGCGCCGAAATGAGGACTTAGTCTGTTACACAACCGCCGTGGAGCCAGGGGCTGCGCTCTCCGTCGCGTCCAGGCTCCGCGCGTCCCCGGCGGCGCGGCTCGGCTCGGCTCGGCTCTCCTCAGCTCTCATCTCCTCCTGCTCCTCTCTGTTAGGCCTCCCGCGCCCTCCGGCATGAGCGGGGACCAGCTGCACAACGATTCCCAGGTGAGCGCCCCTTCACCGCCCGCGGGGGCCCGCTCCCGGGGGACCCCGGCCCCTCGCTACCGAGGCCGCGGGGTCCTTACTTCCCCTCGGGGTCCTTACTTCCCCTCGGGGTCGGCCCTGGGGGCCCCGGCTGAATCCCCCCCCCTTATAACCTCAGTGAGGGGAGACGTGTCCTGCTGCTGCCCCCTGCCTGCCCCCGCTCGGGGTAGCCCACGCGTCTGGGGAGAGTCCTGTCAACCCGGCCTGTGCCCCCCTCGTCGCGCTGGGGCGTCCTCATCCACCGAGTCCCCCCCTCGCCCCGGGACCCGTTTCTGCCCAGATGGGGGGCGGTGGGGGAGAGGGCACTCGTGTGTGGCCCCCTGCCTGGGAGAAGGGGAGGGGGCGGCTGGCCACCTTCCGCTGGCTCTCTCCCCTCTTGGGGGGTCACCCCAGGGACTGTGCGAGTGCCGGGGGGCGGTTCACCCTGCCCCCCCCCCGGCCACGGAGGGCACCTTTTGAATCGCGCTGGTCATTTCTCATTTGATATTTAATTTCTCTAAAAATGAGAATGAAGGAAGGGGGGGAAAAAATCCAGCGCCCCCCCCCNTTTCACGGTCTCTCCCTGTCTCCTCTCCCCGCAGATCGAGGCGGATTTCCGAGCGAACGGTGAGTGTGGCCCCGGCGCGCCCCTCGCCGCGCCGCGCCGGCCGCGCACAGACATGGCGTCCCAGAGACTAAGTCCCGGCTCCTCGCTCACCGGCCCCATTGTTCCCATCGAGCTGCCAAAAGCGCCCCTTTCCCGGCGGCTTCGGCCCCCCCCGACCCCCGCTTCCCCTTGTGGGGGCACCGGAGGCCCCCGATCCGCGCCTATCGGATCTCCCGGGGTCCCCTTTGGGCCCCGATTCCTCCCTGGAAAGTCGCCTTGTCGACGGTCGGGACTTAGTCTCTGCGCCATTTTCTTTTTCTCCTCTCTTCTGTGTGGCTTTCTCTCCTTCTCCTCCTCCCCGAGCTGCCGGAGCGGAGCCTTCTACAGAGGCACTGGGCGGCGATCCCTGGCCCCCAGACCCTTCTTAACGGAGGGGAAAGCAAAGTTTTTAACTAAAATAAATCCCCAAGCCGTTTTTCATCACAGCTTCCCTCCCCCACTGCTCCCTGTCTCTGTTCCTTTCAGGGAATCCCTCCCTTCCCCTAAAATGAAAGGTGATTGCAACATGTTGCTCTTTAAAAGAATCTGCTGCATCCATTTTAAGATCAGTCTTATTTCTTTCCTTGCTATTTAATTGATGTAACTTTACCTTGTTGGGTGGGGCTTTTTAATTAAAATAAAAGCCCACACTGGGGGGGGGGAACAAACAAAAAACAAACCCAACAGTGTAGACAATTCCAGAAAGGTAGACAGCATCACTTCAGAAAGTTTGCAAGCTAACTGTTCATTTTGTTCAGAAACATTATAGGAGTCCTGTAATTTTATATATATGTATATATTTATATATGAATATATACACTTATATGTCTCTACATATTTATATTCATATATATGCGTATAATATTATCTTTTCTAATCAGCCTGATGGCTGCTAACTTTTTCTGATTGCTTATTCATTTTTCTAGGAAGCAAACTAATTGCACCCCCCCCAAGTTGGTAGGTGTCAAATTGAAGGGCTTAAGTGGGGTGGAGGGAAGTTGAGGACATGCAACTCTACCTTTGTGTGTGTGTGTTATTGTCACTGCTCGGGATGTGTAAGGAGCTCTGAGCTGTCCTCTGACTGGTGAGGTGGTAGAGGACAAAAAAATGGTTGAAGATGTATGTTTGACTTATAGTTATGCTGATTTTTAGCATGCTTTTCTGGATGATGTCCACGTGCCTGGTTGCTTTGTAGGCTACTGTGTGTAAATATTTACAAATCTACGTCTGCGTGCACCTTTCTTTCTGTCAGTTCATTGGAATGTGATTGTGTGTGTGCAATAGGAGCAGGCAGTAGCGAATATGTAGTTTTTGAACTTTTATTTCCATTCCGAATGTATAGTAGGGCTCTATGAATAATTCTTAACAGAAAAAAGGGTGCAGTGGATTTCCCAAGAAGCGCAGGAGTAACTCGTGAAGGAACTTAAATATAAGCATGTATTTGAATACTTACAGCCTTCTTATGATGGGAAATATTTGCTTAAGGATCATCTTAATTTAGGGAAAGTACTCCCTAGTAAGCTTTAGTTATGTACTGAATTGCATAGGGGAAATGATGCATATTTCACCTTTCCACTCCAGCTTCCAGTGAACCTCTTAGAGGGATTTTTCTCCTCTATTGTGACCACGCGCTGTTTTATTCTCTTAAGAGTTTTAGGCATACAGCACGTAAAACTCCTCCAGTTTTTATTTCTACCATGTGTTGGAGGAATTCAATACAGAAGTTCAAAGTAAGACACCTTCATGGAAAAACTGAATTCCTGGTAAATCAAGCATACTGATGCCGTGACAGGATATTTCTATATTCACAGGTATCAATACCCAACAAATTCATACCAGTGTACGTATCGGCACCCTTTTCCTTCTGTTGTAATTATTTTAGGGCAGTCGTGTAACATCATTGTGACTGATCTGAGGCCCCTAAAATCCTAAATCCTTTTCAGCGCTGAAAAGTGCATGTAACCCTGTTAGTCTTGTTAAGGGAATAATGTGGAATAGACAGTGTCCTCTCTGACCTTGTGACCACGACTGATCTTCCTGAAAACCTGTCACCTCTGCTTGCTCCGAGTCCTGTTTCCTCTACACAGAAGTTCTTTGCACTTCTGTGTTGGGAATTGTCACGCGTGGATCTGAGAACAGCAGTTCTCATTTAGGCATGATGGTGAGGCTCTAGCTCTTACATTCTTGTTTTGATCCTATTTAGCGGCAAAGATGAGGAGTGGGTGGTAGGAATCTCAAGTACTTTTTTTTTTCCAGATGTTTAGAATTGGTTTGTCTTTGATTATTGTTAGGCAGTGCTTAACAGTAGAGCCAAAGTCTCCTTTTAGGCTGCCTTTCCTCTTTGCTTTTGGGGGAAGGGACGTTTTTCTGGGGGCTGGTACTGACTCATTCTAAATGTTGAATGTACCAGCAGTAAACATTTTTGTTAATAAAGAATGTTTTGGGTGACTTCTGGATAGTGTATCAGTAATAGAGCAGCTTAAGCACTTTGACGCTTCCTGTTGTTGCTAATGTTCATATCTAGGTCAATGGACATACTACCTCAGGTGGTGATCACGCAAGTTGTGCCACTGGAGTAAGGTGTGTGGGGGTGGATCTGCTAGCCCATTGCAGGTCACCAAGGAGCACCCTGGTTGTAGCTGAGGACTCAGATCTGATTACGCACCCATTTCATTGATAGCAGGGTAGTGTGAGATATGAGAGAGGATGCCAGCAGTAAGTATGTGTTCCTGGCTATTTCTTGTCATTAAATAGCCAGATCACTCTAAGCAAGAATGTCCTGGGCAAATTCCAACTTGGGTAATTGCATTCCATCTCAATATCCAGATTTTCCCTCTTGTTTCATTTGGCCATAGTGAGTATTTTTTCACCTTAACTGTATTTTTAGTATCAGTATGCACTGCAAAGAATTTTCCATGTTCAGTCCTAGCAGTGCCTGTTTGCAAACCATCCTGAGAACAATATTGTGCTGAAACAGTGAGCCTTTTTTGCAAGTAACATCCTCGCAGTCTTCAGAATTGTAGAAGGGAAATGGCATTTAGAAAAGTCTAAAACTGTCATTTCCAAGTACAGCTTGGTTATTGAAAATGACCCCTTCTTCACAGATGTGAATGTTGAGTCACAGCTATGTACTCAGGGAGGGAATCATTCTGATTTTTTTTTTTTTCCCTCACTTGGTAAAATTGCAGATCGCTTCAGATGCAAAACCTGTTTGGATTCTATTGAGTTTTGCCTTTAGGATCTTTGTTATTAATGTTGAATGTAACAACCTCTTACTACTGAGGACAATGTTGAGACTAAAAGCAATTTATCTTGACTTTCAGTTCTCCCATTGTGTTTGCAGAGTGCAGTAGATAAAAATTACATTTGTTTGCAAAATAATCAAATTGCGTTCTAAAGCTACTAAATTCCACTAACTACTGTTAGTGTCTTGGCTGTTCATCAGCCTGTGATCAGAACTTGTGTAAAATCCAGAACTGTTCTGTGTAGAAAGTGAAGATATCACTCTAAGCAGTACTTTTTTCCTCTGGTTGACTTGACCAATAAGGTTAAGATGCAATTTGAGGCCAGTATCACTGTAGTAACTATTACAGTATATTAACAGGAGTCAAGCGTGAATTCGGTTGTCCAGCGTCATAGAGATGGCTTCTGGAAGTCACACACACTTGAAGGAGGGGCTTGCTTTAACAGTGAATTTTTTTTTGAGGGGAAAAGAAGCCTTTGCTGCTGCAGCATCTTATCAGAAACTGGCAGGTTTTTTATGTTAGCCTGAGCGCTCATATGGCACCTCTGTGTATATCAGGGCGAAGATATGAAGGGGAATGAACAAGAGGGAAATTTAAATTAAATAGCAAGANCTTGGGTAATTGCATTCCATCTCAATATCCAGATTTTCCCTCTTGTTTCATTTGGCCATAGTGAGTATTTTTTCACCTTAACTGTATTTTTAGTATCAGTATGCACTGCAAAGAATTTTCCATGTTCAGTCCTAGCAGTGCCTGTTTGCAAACCATCCTGAGAACAATATTGTGCTGAAACAGTGAGCCTTTTTTGCAAGTAACATCCTCGCAGTCTTCAGAATTGTAGAAGGGAAATGGCATTTAGAAAAGTCTAAAACTGTCATTTCCAAGTACAGCTTGGTTATTGAAAATGACCCCTTCTTCACAGATGTGAATGTTGAGTCACAGCTATGTACTCAGGGAGGGAATCATTCTGATTTTTTTTTTTTTCCCTCACTTGGTAAAATTGCAGATCGCTTCAGATGCAAAACCTGTTTGGATTCTATTGAGTTTTGCCTTTAGGATCTTTGTTATTAATGTTGAATGTAACAACCTCTTACTACTGAGGACAATGTTGAGACTAAAAGCAATTTATCTTGACTTTCAGTTCTCCCATTGTGTTTGCAGAGTGCAGTAGATAAAAATTACATTTGTTTGCAAAATAATCAAATTGCGTTCTAAAGCTACTAAATTCCACTAACTACTGTTAGTGTCTTGGCTGTTCATCAGCCTGTGATCAGAACTTGTGTAAAATCCAGAACTGTTCTGTGTAGAAAGTGAAGATATCACTCTAAGCAGTACTTTTTTCCTCTGGTTGACTTGACCAATAAGGTTAAGATGCAATTTGAGGCCAGTATCACTGTAGTAACTATTACAGTATATTAACAGGAGTCAAGCGTGAATTCGGTTGTCCAGCGTCATAGAGATGGCTTCTGGAAGTCACACACACTTGAAGGAGGGGCTTGCTTTAACAGTGAATTTTTTTTTGAGGGGAAAAGAAGCCTTTGCTGCTGCAGCATCTTATCAGAAACTGGCAGGTTTTTTATGTTAGCCTGAGCGCTCATATGGCACCTCTGTGTATATCAGGGCGAAGATATGAAGGGGAATGAACAAGAGGGAAATTTAAATTAAATAGCAAGAGTGCTGAACAAATGCCTTACAAGATAAGGAATTTCAGCACATTTTGTGTTTTGCATTGAATTAATGTTTAATGTGTGATAGAGCCGCGCACGTAAAATGTGGGGGTGATTTAAATGCTAACAAACTGAAAAGCAACATAGCTGAGATCCTTAAGATTTTTCAATGGTTGTGAAACGTTCTGTTGGAGACCAGATTTGTTCTTCCTTGCTGCTGCTTTGTTGGCGCGTTGTGCATGGGTGAGAGTTTTGTGAAGGAGAGCAGGGCTGCTTCTGACATAGGGCTCTGTGTACCTTAGCTCTGCTGTTAGAGCCACTGT
>VYZW01000708.1:1101-14929 GCA_013401315.1 Balaeniceps rex
CTGTCTTTTTTTTTTTTCCCCCACTGGACATGCTCTTCTACACAGCTTTTCCAGCTCAGGCAGAAACACCTGTGCTATACCAGTCCTAGCTCATGAGCAAACTGTGAAGAGGGATTAATTTGTGCCAAACTGTACTCTCTGTGTATGACGATTCATTTTTACTAGTAGTGTAAAAGCATGAGTTTGAACATAGATCTCTGGAGAGGAATGCCTGAGCATTAGTTTATTCTACCAGCTTCTTGTCCTAAAGGCATGTAGGAACAGGATGCTACACATACACATTTGCGCTAGTAAATAAGACCCCTCTCAGATTTATATTTCAGTTACATTTGAATGATAAGACTTCTCAGCAAGTTAAGAATATTCATAGACGGCAAAACTGACATGAACATCGAAATTGTCTTCTGACATGTAACTTTTTTTCAAGGAAAACTACCAGCTATTGTCTTTAGTGGATGCATAAAAAGCTAATGATGTCATTCATTCAAATGTCAAAGTAGAGCTTTAAAATTAAAAGGTATTTAGGTCTGTCAACTTCTAAAAAACAGCATGCAGGAACTGTAGATTGCTTTCCACTTCACTAACATTACAATGAAATTCAATACTTCTAGAATAGAATTCTATTGTGGTTCTAATTAAATGAACACCATGTGTGTAGCTGAAAAAGACACCTCTTAAATATCTCCATTAGCTGCATTTCACGGTGCAAACTTTTGATAACTTTCCTACATTTTTTAAAATAAAGTTGTTAAAGAAACTGCAGGTTGGCAGTAAACATGGTATACCCCAAATTAGTCACTGCAATTTAGGAACTGGAGGTGATTAAGCCAATCAGATGGAGTGAGAGACAGGGAGGAAAGAGAAGGTTTCAAACCCCTTACCGTTTGTTTTCTGGTAGAGACTAGCACTTACTCCTGGTTATGTAAGGTTTCATAAGAAAGTGGGATGACATCCTTAGCCTGTGAGAATTTTTTAAAAAAAACAAGAATCAAAACATTAGCTATGAAAATTCAGACTGTACTCCAGATTTGTAAGTGGATTCTTATTTCTTTAATAATCTAAATCAAGATCTTGGCTAGAAAGAACTAAGACTATAATTTTGGAAAAGTCTGGATTAAATTCTAAGGGTGCAGCACATTTTGAAGTCCTACTACTTGGAGCCCTTCCACTTCTAGCTTTCCACGTTTACCATCTTTTTTATTGTTTTAAGCATATCTATATCTTTACCTTTTTTTAAATTTATTTTTATCTCTCTCTCTCTCTAAAAAGAGAGATCTAGGTTCCTGCTTCATTTGAAGCCATTGCACTTAGGAGCAAATGTTGCTCATCTTTGAAGCTGAACAGCTGAAGGAAATGGAGTTGCTACAGGCATTGTTTCAGTGCCTAGCTCAAGAGCTCAAACACTTAGTGAAATTCACAGATATCATGTTGGATGACAGCGCCTTAAAAAATGTAAGGGAATAGTTATATGCCTGAGAACAGGATCCACAAAAGTCAGCTCAAAGAGCAAGAACTGCCTAAATCGACTAGTGGGGAACAGTGAGAAGAGGATTATGTCTTAAATCCATCTCCTGCCAGCACGTAGGAATCTAATTCTCATTTGCTGGGAGCACAGAGATATTTGAGCTCTCTCCCAGAATTACACAAAAACAAATTTTTTGCAAATGCTTGTAATTCTACAGATTGTCAGCAAAAATATAGCCATATGCATTCAGCTCAGTTTCTATCCAAGCACTTCATTAGAATTATAAATTAAATATAGGAGAGGGAATTATTTATTGATGCCATGTGAAAGCACTGTAATCAGTCACATATCACTGCAGTAACAAAGCCATATTCTGTTGTAAGATGAGGAAAACCTCTTTTGGAGTATAAGCAATTTCCATTTCCATTTCCACTTTGGTGGCCACAAAAATCCAATTTTTGTGAAGAGGAGCTTATGTCTACCCAAATACCTGTAATCTGCCATTAACAAACTGGTTTTGTTGGGAAATTTGTAGTTCAAAACAACATTAAATATGACTCAACATTGTCTTAGTCTGTTTTTATACTGGCATATCTCTGCTACAATGAGGAGTCCCTATGCCATTTGTCAGGTATGTTCTGAACTAGCTTGAGGTAGTAAATTTTCTCCAGATGTACAGATTATTTTTAAAGACCTTTTGGCTTCCTCTTGTGCTATATTAAAACTAAATTTCTTTAGAGAAATGTGGCATACGAGAAAGCAAAATAGTCAAATATTTTTGAGATCACTCTCTTTGTTCAGCTAGCTCATAACATTAAATAAAAAGAACTAAACTAAAATGTTGATCCTATAGTCTGTATTTTTCTTGAACTTCTCTATGTGATGTTCAAGTATTGTTATTCTTTGACAACATGTGACCTAGTTAAGATAATCTGCCTTGCTTTGGTAGACAAAGACCAGTGTCAGTAAAGGAGTTTCTAAAAATTGTTTCTAGAGAAAAACAGTTTCCAGGACTGAATGAGGACTGTCAGTGAATTACCAGTAGCTTTTTCAGATGAGTCTTCATTTACACAGCCAGGCAGTGGCTGACAATTCCCCTCATGTTAGCTGCGCTGTGCATNGCATACGAGAAAGCAAAATAGTCAAATATTTTTGAGATCACTCTCTTTGTTCAGCTAGCTCATAACATTAAATAAAAAGAACTAAACTAAAATGTTGATCCTATAGTCTGTATTTTTCTTGAACTTCTCTATGTGATGTTCAAGTATTGTTATTCTTTGACAACATGTGACCTAGTTAAGATAATCTGCCTTGCTTTGGTAGACAAAGACCAGTGTCAGTAAAGGAGTTTCTAAAAATTGTTTCTAGAGAAAAACAGTTTCCAGGACTGAATGAGGACTGTCAGTGAATTACCAGTAGCTTGTTCAGATGAGTCTTCATTTACACAGCCAGGCAGTGGCTGACAATTACCCTCATGTTAGCTGCACTGTACATGTTCTGTCGGCAAATTCCCACAATTACTTTCAGAACCTGTATATTCAGTGATCTGCAGAATTTAAATGGAAATCATTCTCTCCACATCCCATAAATCACAGTATCTTGCCTTGGGTCACCACCATCCTGTCTCTGTTTAATAAATAAAGCTGTTATGTATTCTCAGTACAGGAGCTGGCAGGACCTTGAAACTGTACAGTGAAATCAACTGAAGCAATACACCAGATAGCATAGGGCCTTCTGCATTCAATAAAATATTAAAACACAAATGTATGACTCATTTTGATGTTATTCCGTTGAAAATATAGTTCTACATAGATGTTCTTGAGCTGCAAGAGAATTATATATTCACTATGACATTAAGACCGCAGTCACCCAGAAGCAGTTATTTAAAAATTTTATGTCCAGTTTCCAAAACTGCAGGTTTTTTTATTCTTACTGTAAGTTTTTCTGAACAATTAGAATTTGTATTACAACTGCCAATTCACACATCTGGCAGGTGCCGGTCATCGCGGAGCTTCTCTCACTTCTCTCACTTAAATTCTGACAGAGGACAGGGCATTGCGCCTAGCAACACGGATGGCTCAAAGCCATAATCCTGCTGTCGGCACTGCAGTTCTGCTTTCCCTTTCCTTTTCTAAACCCCAAATAATGCATATGGTCATTCCACTTTGAAGTAACCCCCAAGGATTATTAGGAAAAAGGGAAAGGATTTCAGCTATTGAAACTCTTAGTTTCAATGCCAATGCCATTCAGTTGATCCTACTGAAAATACACAGGGAATAATTTTGGCCCTGCATATTCCATTGCATCATTCTTTATTAATAAAACCCTGTCCAAATTACTTATTTTTTTGCCCTAGCTTTCAACAGCTATTCATTTTACAGCCCGTCATTGAACAAATAGTCACAGTCACAGAAACCCTGCTCCTAGCAGTAGAAATCCCCGAAAAGACAAAGAACTTTAAGGAAAAGAAAAAGCACCTTTTTTTTTTTTTTGCTTCAGCTTTTTTTTCATCTTTTGCTTTTCTTTGGATGCTACAGCACTAAAGCCCAACTCAAGAAACAGTTTTGTAACTACTAAATGTCTCAGACATATTTGTGTATTTGTTTGCAAAATGGGTCAATTGCCACTCAGCTTTGCTATTATGAATATAATCTATTAATTGTGCAGGTGTCGCCAGACCTGAAGTGACGATGAGGCTATTCATCCTGGTGTCTCAAAGATACTGACAATAGATTCTAGCTAAAATTATCCGTGCTCTGGACCTCTTCTTTCTCCTATGTTCTGTTATTCCATTAAAAAAAAAAAAAAAACAAACCAAACAAACAAAAAAACAAGTTAATTTTAAGGAAACAGGAGGCAAGGGATAATTCTTTAGTTAATGCAAAATCACTCATGGATTAAGGATTCCTGGAATTAAACCTACGAATCTCTTGAGGAATGAAAACCACATTTCATTCAGTAGCTGCTAATGCAGAAGTTTGTCAGGCAGATGTTCCGAATGACAGTAATCAAGTTAGAAAGCTTTTGAAAGAGCTCTTGAGTTAGTAAATTACATCCTCAAAATAAAATATTTAGAAGTGGAAAACTGAGGACTGAGGTGATTGATTTAAAAATAGATACAATGAAGATGAATGCTGACAGTGAAAGAGCAGACAGAAGATATTTCTCTTCTCCTTAAAAATCTCTAATAGTTTCCTCTGTGTTACTGTTTGCTGATAGGCCTCCTAAGAGTGGAACTACACTTTCCAGTGTAGGTCGGAAAGCATGTCAAAGAAGAAAGCATGTCAAAAGAAAATGCAAAGGCAAAATGTGATAGAAGCACCTTGTTGATTTGGGCAGCTATTCACACGGAGAAAGGAGCAGAGAGGGCAAGAATTCAGTTGTATTTAAATTAACACTACAGAGTTTAGCTCTAAACTCGTATTTGTAAAGGTTAAAGGCTAACTTGTTCACCTGATGACATATCTGCCAAAGCTAGGCTTCATACTTCATGCTACACAATTACAGACCTCGTGTCAAAACCCTGCATGCACCAATGGGCTCTGACAAGCTACCCCCTTGGAGGTCTATGGTTTTATGGTTAAGAGCAAGCCTGAGGTTTCTTGACTCTCCTTTTACCACACAATAACCCTCCAAACACAGTCCAGGTGCCCACACAGAGGTGTGTAGGTCCATTTGACCTGCCCTTTGGGATTTTGCCCTGCCGCCAGCTGCTACTCCAGAGGTCTAGAGGTTGTCCTTCTGGTCCTGGGTCACATCCACCAGACACAAGTGGATGGATACCTTGGATATCTTAAGGCATCTCAAGTGGAGCTGGATGCTTCTGACTAAGTCACCAAATGTCACCCACTGCACATTCGTCAATACCGTCAGTGGGGATTCAGTTCTACCTAAAGCAGATGCCTCCTGTTTGGACCATCTCTCAGCTCCGCTGTCTAGATCTCCACTAATGGTAATAACATAAAGCTGTACTGAACATATAGGTATCCTAAAGGAGCGTCTGAATCTATGAGCTGCATCTTAGGGGATATGGATCCCAGCGTCAGCGACTTAAAATGATCTCTGACAACTGATTTTTTAATTTTCTTTAGATTTTAGTATTCTGCAGATGCAGATTTTTTGAGGTTGACCTAACATGCAGTCATTTATTTTTCCCCAGTTGTTTACACTCTTTTTAAACAACATTAAATCTAATGCAAACCAGAGGAGTGTCCAGGTGGCCTGAAAAGTTTTTGCACACAGAACTGAAGTGTTCAAATCAATCCATACATTATAGTTGCTGTACCTCAGGTGCACCCTTAGTAGGCTGGCAGCTAACCTCACTGTGCACATCGAGGGCCACAGGCACGCCAGCTTACAAAATTTGTGCTGGTGGCCAACCCTAGCATGCCGCAGCCGCCGGGGCTTGCACCAGGCTGTGGGGTAAGAGCTGTGAGGTGCCTCGCCAGGGCCCTTCCCACCTTTGCCAGGGACCTGCTTCTAAACTCAAGTCTTTGAGCTATGTCACAGATATCACTGAGCCCAGACAGGTACCTTGCTGATCCCTACCCTGACCTGCTGTCCCAACTTTCCTAGCTTGACCTTGGATCTGCCTCATTGCTAGAGACTTGGCTGTTCCTGAACTGCTTTACTTTTCTGGTCTGACTGCTGCAGGTGAAAGTGTTGCCTCCGGCTGTCTTGCCGCCACCCCCAGCTCCTGGGCAATATTTCCCTGGCGGAATAGCCCACTTGTACAGAGCAAACCCTTCACATGCGTTCAGTTATTTCTAGGATCCTGAAACAGACAGCTCAGAGGTTTTTGCCGTCCATAAAGACAGGTGCATTAAGAAAAATAATGCTAGTTACTATTCCTTCAGACTTCTTTTAATTTAAATATTGCCACTGGCTGAATTTAATGTCTTCGTGGAACTGACTAAGAAGAACTATGTAAAACCAGAGAGAAAAAGGACAGTTATTGCAAGCTCAGTTCTGTTCTCAGAATGTGACAACAGGGATGATTTCAACTCATCTTCGATAGCTGAAGAAGTGTTTCATTGTCCTGACTATTAAAATGCATCAAATGCTTTCCTTTTTTATCAGTAAATGTAAAGTACTGCTTTAGTTATTACAAAAAGGTCCTACAGTTTCCAATTAGAAGGAAAGTAGGTCTTAACATAATAAAATAGTGATCATCTGAGAAAATGAACAGCATTTGTGATTCCATGCACATCAGTTGCAAGGAACAAACCAGACAGCAAAAAATTGAACTACTCCTATTTGTGGAAGAATTGTCACATCCTGCCGAAAGTCCTTGAACACAATATACATCTTCCAGTGTGGACAAGGCTACCACTGATGGGGAGAGACCAGCACTTCTGCGAGGAACCAGGCATCTCACCATAAGTCTTCTCTTCCACCCCTAAATGTGACCTACTCTCTCTGCAATCCTTCCTCCTGCTGGGGGAAGCCCTTCCTCCAGGGTGATGCTTTAGCACCTCTGTGAGTCAAGGGTGAACTTCCATACGCTCATGGCTCACACACTCCACACAAAGGACTGTTCAGAAAATCTTGCCCATCCCAGCACAGCTACAATCAGCGTCTATATATATAATATTACATCGTGTGTACTATTAGATATCAGTAATATGAACACACATGTATACATTTATCACAGCAGTTGTGCAAAACAGCAAAAGCCACGATAGCTGGGGACAGAGACAGGATGCCAAAGCATGAAATTCAACAAAGCAGAGTGTAACAGCTGAGATGGCAACAAAACTGGGAAGAAAGCTGAACTGGCAGCCACGCATTCGTGAATAAACAGCTCATTTGCAGGAGAAAAAATGTTCAGACTTTGAAAAACCGGGTTACTTGGGGAACCTAGACTTGTCTGATAGCTCCCTAGATCTTCGTCCAACCAATTAGACAAACTGGAAAGGCCCATAACTGCTAACAGCATGAATGAAGAGAAAAAGGTGCCACTTCAGACATGTGACTACATGAAAAGATATTGCTCGCTGGGTAGTGTACAAACTCTTCCAAGACTGAGCGCAAAAGGCTTGTTGAGATCGTGGAAACTCTACAGATCCCCCAAATGCAACTGTTTATAAAACATTTCTGCCCTATAAACAAAAAAACCCAAACCAAATGAAGTGACTTCTGAATATACAACAGGATTACAGGAACTAGAAGAATTCTGCTGAACTGGAGAGAAACTACACAATCCAAAGAAGGACTTGCATAGAGAATTCTTTCAAGAGTAGCTTGTGACTAATGCCTATTTGATCCAAAAATGTGCAAGTCACCAAAGACGTAAAAATAAACTGTGGGTCAAGCAAAAGGCACAGTACAAACACTCAAAACTATCTTCACTTCGGCAACTAGTGTCCCATGTAACCAAACATTATTGATTCAAAGGAAAAATTAAGTAGAAACTTTAAATAACACACAAAACCTAATGCATATAAAGATGATGGAAGAGTGACTGCAAGAGATGCAGATCAATTATATCACAAAGGAAATGCTATAAGTTTTCAAGCTCATCAACCTTCAGTCAATAAAATGGATTCTACCAGGTACAACTTAACATCTCTACCCCTGTCACTAGCCAGCTTGAAGCCAGGGGATGAAAAAAGCCCTCTCCTATTTGGTGCGATTCTGTCTGACTGGCAAAGGATATGTTTGTACATTTACATTAACATTTAAAAAAAAAAATTTGGTAATAAACCTGTCTCAAAAGAAAACTGAACTGAGATTTTGGACCAACAGCTGGTGTAATTCCAAGTAATTCTGTGCCCTGAAAAGATATGGTGGCAATACTTGATCTTAAAGAAGTAACTGCTAAATGTTGACAACTTTGTCTGTTGTACTTCGTGATTCAGACAAAGGATCCAGATTCAGACAAAGGATTCAGATCATTAAGAATGTGTTTTAACATTCCACATTTAATGCCAGTAATGAAGAAGGATGTAATTATTCGTTTCAGTAGAAATGTGAGGGCTACCACATCTGAAAAAAGATCCAAGACATTTTATTTTCACTTACCACAGTGAAAATAATCATGATTATTCACTGAGTAAGCTCTTTTATATATATATTTCATCTTTTATATTTATATATTTTATCAATATGGTTGCTATTGTCACATTCTACTATCCTGTTCCAACTGCTGTTATATATAAAAGGAATTTAGGATATCAAAATACAGCCTAAGTGACATGGTATTAAATCGACTATTAACAGTGGAGTTTTAAAACACCTATCAAGCTGCAAAATCAGATGGTGGACAGAAATTTGTCCCAATAATGTGCTTTCTACTTTGAGGTATCATTATGTAGTGGGCAATCTTAAAAATAAAGAAATAAAATAGTCTGATAATTCTTGATAAAAGGGGCAAAATGGGCAGATGACATCAGAAGTAAAGCTAAAAACATTGTCAGTATTAACTCATTTCCAAACTTTGCAAGGAAGCGAAACCAACCAGGTGAAGAGTGCTTTATTCTTCCAGGAAATTCCAGGAGCTCTTTGCCAGTCACACCTATTTCCATCCATACTGCTGCAAAAACCTGTCATTTGAACATACAGCATTGACACAGTTGTAAGCTAATTAGCTCACATATGGGCAACGCTTGGGTTGTCTGATCTCAGGGTCAGTTTGACATCCAGAATGCCCAAAGACTCCACCGCTCCATACACAGATCACCATTATAGGTAACTGCAGCAGAAACATAGACTTCTCTTGGAAAGCATTTTGTGCCATGTTAACACAATGCTCCTGCAGATGAGATAAATGGAAGTGGCTGCGCCAAGTATGGGGTGCTGATACAAGTCCACATTGCATTTGGCACAACTCTGAAGTGCAAAGTATGCACCTGCAAAGTCCTCCCCCCAGCAGTATCAGCAGAATTACTACAGAGTCAGTGCAAGGGACATTATCTCAGGTACGAAGCATAAACAGCAAGTAAATCTGGCTGTAAGCCCAGTGTCACGGGTAGTTTTAAAATACAATGCAGATCTAGCCAGATATATTGAAGTCAACAGAGAGTTCAGCTGGGACTGCAAAGCCAGGACTACAAAACTAAGCTACCTGTGCTGAGATGCGTGATAATGTGGTTACATTGCTACAAGAAGGAAGCTTAATACAGGTTTGCAGGACAAGACGCGAGATCTAACAAAGGTTTTTGTGGCAATGCTATTGCTTTAAACAATGTAATCTATGACATGCCCTCATAGGGAATAAAAGCAGTAATTCAGACATGAGATGACAACAATTCAGAAATATCACAGGGGAACTGAGTAACACTGAAATAATAGAAAATCAATGAAACTGCACAGAAAGGCAGTGTATTTATGCGTGCCAGTTGATGAAGTATAGTAGTATGGCTGTTCCCTTTTCCTTGACTTCCTTCCTATTGCCCATGTTGTGTAAATTTCAGGCAGTTGCTATGCCAAAGAGGATTTTGAACTATAAGAAATCTGTCAGCTCTCTCCCATTTTAAAGCTACCTGCTCACTTCAGACTTTCAAAGCACAGAACTGTTAACTGCAGGACATGCCTCACGATTTACATTTTTCTCACTGATAGAGAGGGCATCACCAGAGCAGTAAATATTTTTCTCTAGGGCTTACTCTATACATGATTTTACTGTAATTTTCAATGGAGTACTTTGGGGAGTGTATAATTTTAGTAGATTCAGTTCAACACTGTGTTTCGTTCTACAGAAGATGACCATAGAATAGGCTTTCAGGCAGACTGAAATAAACAAGTAAAATGAATCAGGCAGAAAATATACCTCTAAAACTTTGAATCGAGAAACTGGTAAACCCTCACCCAAAAGTTAGAATACTGATCTGGCTTTCTCTTACAAAAATGGAAATTCTTTTCTCTTTACATACTAAGAAGTTTACATTTTAATGCCCTGAATTTCGACCTTTAATCTGAAGCCTAACGCAAGCCTCTATTTTTAAACTGGACATAGCATGAGCTTCCATCTCTCTCATCTTATCCATCCTAGCTCTTGATGGAAGTGCTCCTTAACTGCTGAAAACAAACAAACAAAAAACTGCTTTCCAGAGGCTACAGATCAGATGACCTTGTTCAGCTCTGCTGCAGGAAAGGAAGGTCCCATGTGGCAGGCAGAGCCTTGTGTCTGAGCAGAATGCCAATGGACTTGTTAGTAGGAAGACTTGATATAGACAGGAACGATTTCAGAACTGGGCCAAGGAAATTTGGCCTTCACTTAAAAATCTTTGATACTTCAATAAATTTCTTTACAGTGTGTTGTGTATGTACCATCCAAGAGGCATATTCGCTGTGATTATATCCCCTTTTTTATGACTTTGGCATATGCTGAGCTTGTAAGTATGAGATTGGCAGCATCTTAAAAAAACCATGGTTGGAGATCAGTAACACTGACTTTTCAGTAGAAGTTATATTTTTCTTTTGTTGTGTATGAGGACTGATCACACATTATTTACAATGTGAAGTGCCAAAGAGATGTGTTACAAATGCTCTGACACACTTCTATTGTTCAAACCAGGTAAAAAGTACATCTTTGTTTTAGACCAATGTAATGCGGTTCATTGGACATTTTCCCTGTGTAGCGCATCATACCCTCTTTTCATTCTGTGAAGCAAAAAATGCTATGCTGGATTTTCTAGGTGGTCTAGAGCCTCATATTTGTGATGGTACCATACCTCTGCAACTTAATTAAAAGCAGCCTGTTCTGCCACCACCACAGGAGCTGTATGATTAAAAGACACATGAAAGGTCACTGAATCTAACTTATATCCAACTGGTGATGCTTGGAAAGTGTCCCTTCCCGAGTTTGCGTCTCAGGGCGATACTTTAAAAACTGAAGACAACCAGAGTAAGGAGAGCAAAAATTCATAGTCTGAGATCTGCTTCCATCAGAAGTGTCTTCCTCCGTGGGACAGTACCATCCAAGCTCAGGCAGCTACTCAAAAAGACTTAAGTGTTTTCACAAGAAAAATTAAACTACATGTGAAAAGACTGACTGGGGAGTTGCTGGAGGAAGAGAGAGAATTTGAAATGCAAAAAGATCCAAGGTGGCATAGTGTGATATGTGGAGAGTTAAGATGCAGATAAAGGCCAAGGTTTGGTGTCACTTGGTAAGGACAGATGGGTTGTGTAGTAAAGAAAGCAGCTATCAGCCTTTACCTTCATATGTGTGCAGGGATCTGATGGTTGCGCTCCTCTGCCTGCGAGACCTGGGACAGGGAGGGAGGGAGGAGTGGCCCCCGCTCTGCACATCTGGGTCCATCTCCCTGCCTGTTCCTTGACGTGAGATAGAGGGGGCAATGGTCAGCTGCAGTAGAGGATCCCCTCCTCATCCAGATTTTGGATGAATCTGAGTACTGCTTCCTTACCGTTGCATAAATCTAACCCTGTTAGCAAAAATTTTTCTGTTATTTAAATAAGCTTGAATCTGGCCAGCTTACCAAAATATCAGTTATGTATTCTGCATAATAACTGAGTAATTCATATTCAAATGTATTCATTGTAGACAGCAATTGTAGAAAGGTAAGAACTTTCTATGGCACATTTTGTTAATACAGATAGCTCTATCTTGCTATAATGGAAAAAAGGAAGCCCATTTAAGACACCATTAATCAACAAAACCACTACCCATGCTATGTTTTAAAAATATATTGAATTTCAGAACTGCACTCAATTAAAATAAAGTACAAGTTAAGAACTGGAAACCAATTTAAGTCACAGAAAGTAAATAGAATTCGCTGAGTATTCAATTTGTCAACTTTTCTTTTGGAAAACTGGAACTGATTCAAGTCAGCTAATGACTCGGCCATAAAATTGTTCACCCTGTATGCCTCCACTGTAACAGCATTAATGACTGGCTGTATTCATAAATTAAATCAGCAGAACAGTAAGCATGGGCAAATAAGTAAAATAAGCCCTGAACCCTGGCTGATGGATATTTTTATAGCTGGCAGGTGGAATAAAGTTGTATATACTACACTGAACACTCTTGTACATGTATTTCTAGAGGTGAAAATTGCTTTTTTTCTCAGCTAAATATTGTCACACACAGCATGGGATCAAATGTTTAAACAGAACCCAGATGGACAGGATCTCTTGTGTTTTCACTCTTTAAAAAGTATTTTTTAATCATAGAGATGTGTTCAGTTAGACTTAATACAAACAGACTGACACTATCTCCTTTGGAAAGAAGGTGCAAACTCTGTATGAATCCACTGAATTCACTGGCAGTAAAAGGTGGCAGAATCAATGTATATTTTAGACTTGCAACGGAATCCTTTTAAAACCTTACTTTGTGTAATTTCTGCCGAGACACAGTAAAATTTGCATGTTTTCCCTGTAATGTGCAGAAGCCATCGCAATTTGCTTCTTGGATAGTGTACAAAATAATCACTTCAGGCTGCTTCAGTGCCTAGTGAGTATATGAGTGTGTAAACATATAACTGTGAAAGGCTCCTTACACTCGTAATTTTTAAATCAATTCATATCAGCAATATATTTTATGGGAAAAAAAATCTAGGGAAAATAGTTGTTGTCTTTTAATGTGACAGCTCCAGATTTCTGACATCAGTAAAGCACAAGAACGACTTTGAGCTCCAGCTTGTTGGTATTTAGCCAGGCAGACATTCATTAACCTTGATGGTGGTGCCACTGCATTGCATAGTGCGTGAATACATTCACTCAGTTTTAACGGAGAGTATTTTCTTTCCACGAGCATAACACACTACTTTCCCCCAAGCACACTGAAGTGCATCAGAAAATCTGGTAATTATGGCAAAAATATGGGCAACATTTCCAGCTGCCAGACACTCCCGGGGAAAAAGAAAAAAGAAGTTAATGAATCTGGAAATTTTTTAGAGAACACGAAGCTGGGAAGGCTAAAATGTGGGGATGCATTGCATCCTGCTCACTTCTCTTCATCTGTGGATGCAATTGCAGGTTCAGAGCCTCGGCGTGCACCAGCTCAGGTACCTGCCGCTGTTCAGAAACTGACATTTCTGAAGAAAGCCTCGTGTTAAACTCAACAAGCGGTTTCGGTGCAGGGAGAGCGAACAACTTCTCCCCATCTAGATCTAAGACGGGGCTGGATCATGCTTGAAAGAAACCGGGCGTTTTTCAGGCTCTATCAACAGGTTCCTCCCCAGCTTCCGCGGGGCGCGGCCACGCCCGTCCCCGCNCGCTGCCGCCTCCAGCCGCGTCCGCCCGCCCCGGCGAGGGACGATCTGCCTGCCGGCCGCGCCGACGCCAGGACGGGGCCGCCCCGGCGGGAGGTGCCATTGCCTCACACCGCCTGCCCCCTCGCCGGGAGACCCGGGCGTTCCCCGTCGGCCCGAAGGAGGGCAGACGTTTGGGTGAGGGGCTGCT
>VYZW01000708.1:15083-27506 GCA_013401315.1 Balaeniceps rex
GGGCCCCGTGGCGAGGAGGAGGAGCAGGAGCTGCTGCAGCCGGGATTGGGGGCCGCCGGCGCCGCCCGCCCGGCCGGGGGGAGGAGGCGGCAGGAGGAGGAGCGGCGGCGCGGGCCGCAGCTAGCCGGCTGGATTCAGCGCGGCTGCCCCTGAATATGGCGGCGGCGGAGGCGGCCGCTGGTTCGGGCGGCGGGGGCTGCTCGGCGGCGGGCGGCGGCTCGGTGCCCGTCCTCTTCTGCTTCTCTGTCTTCGCGCGGCCCTCCAGCGTGCCCCACGGCGCCGGCTACGAGCTGCTGATCCAGAAGTTCCTCAGCCTCTACGGGGACCAGATAGACATGCACCGCAAGTTCGTGGTGCAGCTCTTCGCCGAGGAGTGGAGCCAGTACATAGACCTGCCCAAGGGCTTCCTGGTCAGCGAGCGCTGCAAGGTGCGCCTGGTGCCGCTGCAGATACAGGTGAGACCCGGCGGCGGGGCAGCGCTGGCCGCCACAGGTGTGTGTGTGGGTGGGCAGCCGCGTCCCGCCGCCTGCTGCAGCTGCCCGGCCTCCCCCGGACCCCTCCGGGGAGAAGCGGCGTCGAGCTGGGGGGGCGGCGGCGGCCGGGGGAGCCCGGAGCGGGCTGGAGCCGTGGGCAGAGCCCCGTAAGCCCTCCTTGACTTCTTTCTCAGTGGAAACTTTTGCTTTACTGAGGCGGGGAGGCAGGTGCGCTCCGCGCCACATGCGTTTGGTGACTGGGCTTTGTCTTCAGTGAGTCAGAACTTACTTGGCCCCGTGAATGGAAAGTAGCCTGGTGGCTGAGATAATCAATACTTCTCTTTTAGAACGGGCGGCTGGTGCTACCTAGCCTTAACCGGAGGTAATGCTGCTAGGTGGAAACTCAAAGGGTGCCAGTTAAGAGGGCTCTGCCAAAGCTTGGTCTCATGGCTCCTAGGTCCGTAGGATTTCTGTATCCCTTCTTGCCCCAAAAAGCTCTTTCCGATGTACAGGTTCATAACTCACTAGTTCTGCGGCCATAAACCAGGAAAGCAGACTGCCAGACAGATACAGTACGTGTGTTTCATACTAAGATATCTTTATGCACACTGGAGATTCGTGCCAGTCGTGCTGTAGTAGTTGCACTCGCAGCAAAATTGCTTTCTCCTTTCTCCAGCATCAAAGAAGTCAACTTTTAAAAAACCAAAATATATAGTTATTGTTTTAATTCAGAACATTCTTCTTAATTTATAATTAAGAAGTTTTATTTTGTCAAGCCAACATTACTAATAAGTTGAAGAAGTGATGTCATAAAACCTGAAACATTGCTCATCTTCTCTTTACGTTTCCAGAAACAGTCTAATTCACACTGTTTGTAAACCCTGCTTAATCGTAGTGTCTCAAACCCATAAAATCTCAAGGTGGCCGGTTTGCGTAGACTGTACATCAAGGATGCCTTTGGAATCTTGTCCTTTCCTTAACACTGCGTATGGAAAGAATGTTCAAGAAGACCAAACTAGTTTAATAACTTATTTTGTCATTTATTATTCATTTCATCGTTTGTCACTCATCATATTCAGTTTAAAACCTTTCTCCTTTGTGTGTTGGAAACAGAATGGATGGGGGCCCAGCCAGAGAAAATGGAAAGGATAGTCTCTCCAACTTGCAAAAAAGAGTTGGTATGGGTGTTAATTCAAGCAAGGATTTTAGAAACAGAATTTGTGCATTCTGGGTGTGTGACAGTGGTGCAGGTCAGAATTTTGTTTCTTGTACGTGCAGGTCCCCGCTCTGCACAGATTCTCTTGCAGATGGCTTCTGCACTGAAACTATAAATGCAGCCCGAACATTCGTACCAGGATGTACATCTTGGTGTAAAAGGTCAGTGTTGAGACATGGAAGGATACGTCATTCCCAGGGTGCAGATGCACTATGTAGCTTTAACCGACTGCAGGGATTCAGGATGAACCAATATTTAATGCATTAATTGCCAAATTGATTAGCTGCTTTCACTGATACTGGTGCAATTCTGTGACAATAGCAACTGTTGATATGAAAAGGATGGTATTTGTGTATTATTTTAGTTGCCTCCTTGATGCACTTCAGCAGCTGAGAATGAGCTGGAGACATCACAATGATGTCAGTCAGCTTGCCTTAAGCCACCGGCAGGTGCTCAGGGATCACTCGTTTGGGGAACATTTGGTCTGATACAGTCACAGCTGCGCTTTTTTAGTACTTACTGATGGGATGATTGTACTTTCTTTCCATATGTTGATTCATGCATGCCACTGTGGTGTGCCCTTCCCCNGACATAGGTTTGTCAACTCTGATTGTGGCATAGTCAGTTGAAATGCCATTTTGAACATGTCTTTCAAGAGGGACAACCTTTGCTCACTGATGTGTTTAGACTTGCATATTTGGAAAGATATATTTGGTTTAAAATTAAGATTCACAGATACTAGCATCCATATCCCTAGACAATAATTTCAGTGTTTTTATGTGTGTGCTTTGTAAACAGGGATGGCATTTTAACCCCTAGGGTGGTAGTGCCTGTGAGCTCTGGAACAATATCCTCCCGTTTCCTCCCAATTCCTGTGCAGACCTGTCATGGAAGGATGCATTTTGTTGCAGTAGCCTAAGAAATGTCAGCACCAAATGGTGTTTGACCAATGTTGGGCTGTTTCAGTTTCTTGTCCCTGCAGGTGAGGGGGGCAGTAATCTCACAGAGAAATCACCATATGCCGCCCTCGGAAAGCCACTCCACGCAGCTCAATTCAAGGCTCTATCTGTACAGGGGCGTTTGCTCTCCAGTCGTATTTGTGCCTTTGTACTGCGCTCATATATGTACATTTGTTTGGTTTGGCTGTCCTGGCTCAAAACAGCCACTTGAACTTTTAATGGCCACCCAGTGTTAGGCAGGCTGGTGGGATGCAGTAAACCCTGATGTTCAGCCTGGCTGCTGCTCTTAAAACACCTCAACCACAGACTTGGGGTGAGGAGGGACTTTTCCCTTGGCCTCTTCCAACTGGTGAGGAAGGCATTTGCTTGCAACTTGAGGGACTGAGTACTAGCAGAAAGGAGCCATCTGGTTTTCATGGATTTTATGTGTTTTAAAAGTTTTAACAGAATATGGTTGGGGCAGGGGAGCGCAGGACCACTTTAACCTCTTCTAACTCTAAATGCAGTTAAATAGTGCTATTGAAACTATTGGTTTTTGCTGTAACTGTTGTAGCTGCCTTTGGAGGAGAGCAGTAAGGAAAAACATTTTGGAGATATTGTAAGACAAGACATCTGTGCTCATTACAGCCATGTAATAGAGGAGTTCAGGCAGCATTCGAATATATGCCCGAGAGAGGCTATTTCACTGTCACTGTCATAACTTCAAGGTGACTTCTCTTCAGCAGTACTTGTGCTCTGCATTTATAAACTTGTAACCTTAAGATGCTAGAGCTAAAAGGGTAAAATTACTATTGAAATCATTGCATAAAGCACTTCAGGGTGTTTTTTTTAAAAGACATGTTGACGTCTCAGGTGTATCTTTCTTGCAGAAAGCTGCTTGCAGAATGATACTTAATTGTTGCTGAAAGGTAAGGTAAATACAATAGAACTACTTATACACAGATTTTCATTCTTTTTACACATATCTAATATTGCTACATTCATATGCTTTGGAAATAGAAGTAACATTAACTCAGGAGCCCAAGTCCATTTTCTGAAGGCCAGGAAAAGCCAAAGCGTAAATTGCAGGATATGAGTCAGGTGAGGGGAGTTGTTTGCCTTTTTTTTTTTTTTCTTTCCCCCAAAGGTGCAATTATAAATTGTGATACTTTAGTGCTACAATTAAATACCATGTTTCTAAATAAATAAATTAAAACAGAAGCAGCACTTGGAATCTTACAGAAGGGGGAAAAAAAGCACTGAAAATACTGAAAGAGATTTCTTCAAATCCAGACTCCTTGTTTGTGTATCTTTACTCTGCAGCAAGCATTTCGATCATTTTGGATTTTGATGAAGAATTTTGTACTGTCTTAATTATATGAACGTCATGTGCTTATCTAACTAAATCTGCCCTTTTTAAATGCTGAATTGTATATAAAAGGCTGCTGTTTGGCTTAGTATAACATAAATATTTATATTCCTAAGTTGAAACACTTGTAACCTAATTTTCCCTTGAAATAAATTAAACTGAATTTCTTCAGTTTTTTTTTTTCTTTGAAGATAAACAGCAAAGTAAAACTGAATCTTACAGATTTCCTTTTAGAAAAAAAGGAAAAGAAAATATGATAGTCAGATTCTTTTTTTTATTGTCTTTTTATGGCATCCTTGAAATACCAAGGCTGCGAGGTCCTCTGCTTTGCCCTTTTAGTGGGTAACCTTGGCAAGAGATTTATGAGGTGACTAGTGATGTCACATGGGATTATTTCTCTGCTTCCATTTTCTTGCTCATTACAAATACTGCGGGAAAATTGCATTTTGTATGTGTAATGGTTCCCTGAAGTTTGAACAGGGAAAGTACTGATAAAGAGCCAGTATATGTGAATGTTTTTGTAAAGCTGATTCTGTAATTACAGTACTTCACAGTCACATTTTGTATGATTAATAATTATGAGCAGAGATGACACAGATGTGAAAAAACACCTGTCCTTGCCCACCTAGGACTTTTCTAGAGTAGGATTTAAAGCTGTATGTAACTCGTGACAGCATACCTTTAAGTCCTGGTCTGGACAAGGTCCTAGAGATGACTTCTCTAGCTGGGTAAAAGAGCTGCATCAGGTTACGTGTCCATCTGACATACCTATTCTGGCTGTGCTGTGGATAACTTCCAGCTGGAGGGAAGAAAGTCCTGGTGACTAACTGAGAGGGGTGAAGCAAAACAAATGGTGAACTTCAGGTTCAGAACTTCAGGTGATTCGAGTTTTTTGGGTTTGTTTTGATTTGGTTTTTTTTTCCCCCCCTTTAAACTGAGGTTGTTTTATGATACCGTGGCTGAGTAGATGTTATATTCGGGGCAGATTCAGACAGGTACCATGTGACTGCAGTGGCTTGCCATCCTTGACCAGCCTGCCTCTCCTTGGAGTGAAAGCAAAGGGGTGCTGGCATGCCAGCCCAGGGATTGATGTTTGGGTGTAGGTTTGCCCCCACCCCAGCTCACTGGTAGGGTGCGGCACTGGAGCGGTGCAGGCAGTCGTGGTTTTTGCTGTCAGGGGATGTGTGGGGTGGAGGTGTCCCATGTCCCTGACACGGTGCGGCCGTGGAAGGGGAGGACGGCTTTGAGAGCAAGTGAGTGGTAGGATTTATGTGGCACATTGAAGAACCAGTAAACGGAAACTTTCCTTTATACGTGGCAGATACTTTTGTGAATTTATTTATGGACTGCATTAACTACTACTTATGAAACTTAATTTCAAACTGCTTTCTGCTGCGCTCTGTTCTTCCCACATCTGTTTTTCCAAGTAACACTAGCAAGTGTTGATTTTTTGATCTTGCCATTTATTTCCTCTGGTTTCTTCTTCTTCTGCCACATGTTGCACGATTCGATTCAGACTGCAAGTTAATGAGAAATAAATATGAAAATAATATAGGAATTATTTGTGTTAGATTTTGTAAAGCTTTTATTTAGCAAATATATAGTTGACCTAACTTTATTTTAGAGTGCTGCTGGTATTAAACTGAAGGCATAAATTAAATCATATTAAACCAACTTGATAATAGAGGAAAGCAGATATATGGCTTTTGTTCCAGCTCCCTGTGATGTTTGTCGTAAACACATGGGATTATGGATTCAGTGGAAGTCTGTAACGAGGATGTTCCCTGTCTGGAAAGGCAGTCAGTTTTCTTCCGTGCTTCACTATCAAATCAGAATAATATTTAATTGGGCTCTATGAGATCTGTTTGCAGATATGCCATCATACATGTCATTCCCGAAATTTAGGGCAAATACTGTTTTTGCAGAAGGTGCTAAGCTGGGAGGAGCTGCAAGCATCTGAGAGAGCGCAATTCAGGCTTTTCATGACAAGTTGGAGAAACAAGGTGAAATAAGATGCAGTTCAAAATGGAAGCAACAAAGGTAGAAATAATTCCTACGCTAAGGTAGAAATAATCAACTATGTAAATAAAAGATGAGGGAGAGTTCAAGGGATGATTTTGAGGTTAAAATGCATCTCAGGAGTCGTAGGTATCATCAATTATGAAACGGGCAAATAGCATACTGGAAAGTACAAATTGAACAGGGCCTTCAAGGGCTGTGAATCAGCCGATCTTGTCTGAGGTTCTACTAGTGCTGAGAAGTATTATGGGCAGAGAAATACAGCTGTTGTAGTAGTATTGGGTGCCTCACTGTAGACTGCATTTTGAAAAGCACCCCATGGAGGGCAATGAAAATTATTCGAGTTCTAGGAGGAAAGCTTGAAAGTATTTAATATGTTTTAGAATAAGGGAGGGGAGGGAAAGGACTAAAGGGAGACCAGATCTGAGTCTTGATATATGGCAATAGGTGTTTGTGCATTGTTATGCATGTGAAGGAGGATGGTAATGCTCTTGCGTTTCAAATCCGACATGGACAGAACTGGAAATAACACTCTTAAACAACAACAAAGGAGCTGTGGGTGAGAAAACACTGAAAGGTAAAGATAACAGAGCTATGGGATGGATTGTGTAGGAGCTTTGTAAATTGTGCATTGCTGAGGAGTCAGACCAGGTAGGTATTTGTGAAGAATATTTGTGTTTGGTTGATCCTTCTGTAGAGGCAGACTATGCAGCTTCTTGAAGGCCTTCTTAGTCTGTTCATACTCATTCCTCTGCTAAGGATGGTAGTGCCATGCAGTGCCTTGGCGTAGGAAGGTGTATACTAAGGCAGTAGACTAATTCCACATAGATCACTCTACAATCCATGATGGTTTGCAGTAGTTCAAAATGATCTTAAAAAAATTAAAGTGGTGCGATGATTTCTAGAAGAAAGTAATGGTCTTTGCTTGTCATATAAATGCCAAGACAAAATGACATGTTTTCTGAGTAGAAGGCACACTTATAAATATTGTCTGTTCCAATTACTCTATTCTTGCTGCTGAGCAGTAGGAAAGTTAAGTGTCATGATTGACTGCTCTGATGGTAATAAGTGCCAGAGTTAGAATGGGTCACGGTAGGTGCTCACTGTGGTGTTGAATTGTACATTAGTACTTCCTGCCAACTGGCTTCTGCATTGTTCAAGCACATAGATGGATGGTGTTCAAGAACAAGGCAGTTTCAATTCAATATTAAATTTTATTTTCAAGCATTCTTGGTCCCAGGCCTCATTTATTCCATGGTGTAGAATCGCAGAAGTGTCGTTCAGGAGAGATATCTAGAGGCTGCCTTCCCTTAACTCCTGTGCAAAGCCGATTCTTGATCAAATCAGTTGTTGCTTTGCTGAATGCTGAAAACCTCCGAGGACGGAGATCCCACCACCCGTGGTAACCTGTTTCAGTGCAGCTGTACCTTCCTAGTGAAAAAGATTTCCCTGATGCGTGTTGTGATGCTCTTCTGTCTTCCTGTGGCATCAATGGGTCTGGTGTCAGAGCACCTGCTTTATGGTTGTTACTCCATTTGCCCTCATAACTGCTTGTATTAATAGTGTTGCCGTTTCGCCTATGAGGACTGGAGGAGCTGTGGTTATGAACGTTTGCTGTTTTGGCAGTAGTGGTGTACTGAGTCTGAGAGGTGTGGGAATTTAGTGTAGACAATTATAATGCACAAGCAATTTTCATAATAGTTTGAACAGGCCATTTGGTATGGTTGAGCATGGCCATTACTGTAGGTTTTTTAGCCTTGGAAATTGAGATTGAAAGTGTTTTACTCGGGAGACGTGGTGAATCAGTAAAGATTTGGGACTAATGTTTAAGGATTCCTGATTCCCTTGTGGCAAGTTGACCTTGGCCACCAGGTGCCCACCAAGCTGCTCCATCACTCCCCCTCCTCAACAGGGCAGAGGGAGAAAATATGACAAAAAAGCTCATGGGTCAAGATAAGGACAGGGAGATCACTTACCATCACAGGCAAAACAGACTCGGCTTGGGGAAATTAATTTAATTTATTGCCAATCAATAACAGAGTAGAATAATGAGAAATAAGAACAAATGTAAAAACACCTTCCCCCTACCCCTCCCTTCTTTCCAGGCTCAGCTTCACTTCCAACTTCTCTACCTCCTCCCCGCAAGCAATGCAGGGGCACGGGGAATTGGGATTGCAGTCAGTTCATAACACTTTGTCTCTGCCACTCCTCCCTCCTCACACTTCTCCCCTGCTCCGGCGTGGGGTTCCTCCCACAGGAGATAGACCTTCACGAATTTCTCCAATGTGGGTTCTTCCCACAGGCTGCAGTCTTTCTCAAACTGCTCCAGTGTGAGTCCTTTCCATGGGGTGGAGTCCTTCAGGAATGGACTGCTCCCGTGTGGGTCCTCTGCGGGGTCACAAGTCCTGCCAGAAGACCTGTTCCAGCACAGGCTCTCCATGGGGTCACAGTCTCCTTCGGGCATCCACCTGCTCTGGCATGGGGCCCTCCACAGGCTGCAGGTGGATATCTGCTCCACCATGGACCTCCATGGGCTGCAGGGGGACAGCCTGCCTCACCATGGTCTTCACCACGGGCTGCAGGGGAATCCCTGCTCCAGCACCTGGAGCACCTCCTCCCCCTCCTTCTTCACTGACCTTGGTGTCTGCAGAGTTGTTCCTCTCACATGTTCTCCCCCCTCTCTCCCAGCTGCTGTTGCAAAGTGTTTTTTTTACCCCTTCTTAAGTATGTTATCACAGAGCATCTTAAATATGTTATCTCCCAGCATTGCTGATGGGCTCGGCTTTGGTCGGCAGCGGATCTGACTTGGAGCTGGCTGGCACTGGCTCTGCCCAACATGGGGCAGCCTCTGGCATCTTCTCACAAAAGCCTCCCTGCAGCCTTCCCCTGCTACCAAAACCTTGCCACATAAACCCAATACATCCCTGCTCTTCCAAAATATACTATTTTACAGATTTTGTAATTTCGTTTTAGTCTAAAACATGACAACCTTGCTTTGCAGAGAATGACGTGTATACAATTAATGGCTACTTCCAGAAGCAGTTTATTCAATTTGATTTATCAGTCTGCTGAAAAGCTCCTGAATGGATGTAATTTCTCTCGAGTTGTCTTACAACTAAATGATAGTATGTAGCTGCTTTCTTTCCCCGTAGCCTCCAGCTGAAGCCTTTATCCTTTCCTTTTGCAGGTAGTGCAAGTAATTTCATACAAATACAAAGCACTCTTTCAAAGTGAGAAAATGCAATCTTTGATTTCTTTTTTTCTTATCCCTCCCGTTTCTACGCCACTCAGTAGCCTGTACAAGCGAAAATCTGGGAGATTATTTTTATCATTAAAATGTCTTCAGTTCAGTTTCTGGTCATAATACTGACAAGATTCTCGGCTTTTGTTCTAGCCTTTGGACTTTCATCAGACTTGTGCTAAAAGATATCATAGACAAAACAAACTGACTGCACAATGAGACTGGTGAAAATATCTGTACATACCGTATTGAAAGCAAGTGGAAGTCTGAGTATTTTTTTAACTTTAATTTATCCTGATTTTATGTCAGCTCCAAGAGTTGTGGATTTAAAAATTAGTTTGAAGAATGTAATTTTGCTGTTGGTACTTTTTTTTTTTTTACAGTACTTCAGGCAGTATGCTCCTCCACACTCCTTCAGTGTTCAGAAGTTTCCATGTACGTTTACATCGACTTGTGTCTCCCACCTAATAAAATCTTGATTACCTATTGATGACTGGTACTGTACTGCTCAGTATCAGCCATTCATTTGAGTGTAGAAACACACCAAAATCAGGCTTGAAAAACCATTCTCGTATTTTGACTTAAAGTAACATAAAGCTGTTAGCTGGCAGAGGCGTTGCAGACTCTTTCTCATTCTGCTGCTTTTCTGAAAGGGTCTTCACTGCCACAGAAAACATTATCTTTATTTTGTTTTTCAGATGACTACTTTGGGCAACCTGACACCCTCAAGCACTGTGTTTTTCTGTTGTGATATGCAAGAGCGATTCCGGCCTGCCATCAAGTACTTTGGTGATATCATCAGTGTGGGCCAACGACTGGTATGATTTTTGCTTTTTCTCTTGTAGTGAGTTTTGATCACACATGTAAATTATTATTTTATACACAGCCAGTCTACTGGTAATTCAGTGTCAGGTAATAACTATGTCTTTGCTATTATAATTTTTGAATAATATCTTTTCTTGTACACTTTCCTCCCTGCCCCATTGCAGCTCCAAGGTGCACGGCTCTTAGGAATTCCAGTTATTGTAACTGAACAGTATCCCAAAGGTCTTGGCAGCACTGTGCAAGAGATTGATTTAACAGGAGCTAAACTTGTGCTTCCCAAAACAAAATTTTCAATGGTGTTGCCAGAAGTTGAAGCAGCATTAGCAGAAATCCCTGGAGTCCGCAGTGTTGTCCTGTTTGGAGTAGAAGTATGTGCCTTGCCATTCTTGTACTGTTTTATGGTAATGTCTGTTGACCCACAATAGGATTAAGCATTGCTTTCTGTAATTAAAAAACCCGTCAATTTATATTGCTTAGAGCTCAGATATTCTCTACAGATTAAATTATTCTTGTGTTATTTGTCTTTGTTATTATCTCATAATAAAATTTGAAATGAGATATTTGTAAACTACAGGCTCTTGTCTCAAGCTTGGCTGGCATTTAAAACCCACACTGAGCTCCCTGGTAATGTCAGGGGTAGAAAAATACATGTTTGAACCCTAATTAATTATGTACTCTAATTTGGCATTGTGCTACTCATGTTTTATAATAACGGTTTGTTGGTGGGGTTTTTGCCTTTGATTTCTCCCTGGTAGACTCATGTCTGCATCCAGCAAACAGCATTGGAATTAATCGGCAGAGGTCTGGAAGTTCATATTGTAGCTGATGCCACCTCATCAAGAAGTATGATGGACAGAATGTTTGCTCTTGAGGTAAGTTTCTTAGTCAAGGCTTTCTCCACCTTGGGTCTCTGTGTTAATTTCCCTGCTCACTGTAAGCCAACAAGGAGTTTCTAAGGACTGTAAGTAGGGGACAAATGTGGACTTGAGAAGGGGTGAATGCTCTGATTCTCAGAACAGCTTCCAGGATGGAGAAGGATTACTGCCTTATTTTTCCTCCCTGAATTATGATTTAATATATGGAACCCATTTTGGGATGCTTGGATTTTAGAAGTGGTTGTTTCATGCAATCTAGATTACTCTGTATAACCATTTTAGGATATTTTATTATGGGGTGTTATCTGTACAGCAGAGTAAAAGTGCTACAGAGCTTTTCATTTTGTTGTTCCAAACGATATTTATTCTGCTATTGAAATTCCTTGAAATGCAATGGAATATAGTAAGTGATCCTGTTCAAACGTCCTTCTTGTATGTCTGTCCCTTCCTCTGCTCTTCCTCATCAGTGCAAATTAAAGCTTAATCTCAAGACTCTGTGATTATAGTAAAGACTTCTCCCCCACCCCCCTTCCTAGGAGCTTAGTCTAACTAAATGTTGAGAAAGCAGAGATAAATGTAACAAGAAGATTTAAAAGCATGTACAACTATGTGGTAGCAAATTCATGCAAACGATTTTTTGATAGTGTACTCTAACTTGCCTACAGGCATCACTGTTGGAAATCAAAAACTGATACGTAAGTTAAGTATTGCAATTTTTGCCTCAGGCCCTAACAATTGTTTGGAAATTGAAACTAATAATAAGTACAGCATTTCATACTTTTTCATGGATTTGGAAAAGACTTTTAATTTCTTCTGTTTCTCATGAATAAGAATTAAAGGCTAAAGGGAAATCACCAGCATATAGCATTTGATGAAACCCATGACTTTGATTAAGTGGAAGCTTAATGTCATCTGTCATGTAAAGCATAGTGAGGCACATAGAGTGCAGGAATGACTGAAATCATGGACTTCCCAAGTCAATGTGGTGCAGCAGCAGTAGTACCCAAAACAAATACTGAAAAACTGAAATCTGTTTGCCTTGTTGTGTATGTCTTTGTACATTTGATTATCACTTACACTGTGTCTGCAAGCACTGGAGTTGGTTCAGTGTAATAGAAGTTAAAGTAGTAATTAGCTAGCTTTGCTTTTTTTTTCTAGTCAAAGAGGTATAGATCATCTTAAAAACGTGGTTGGTTGCAAAAGCTGTAATCCAGGCAAATTGGTCAGTTTTAGGTAACTTTTTAGTATGTCTTTGCATTTCTCTGTTTTCTTACCAAGCACAAAGAAAATGTTTTGCTGTGGTCCCTTAAGTAGTCATCATTAAAATACGATTCAGGGAATGTTTGCCGGCTTGCTCTGATGAGCCAGCCAGTTACATGGCAGTAACTCCTCCTCCTTCTCCTCTGTGGCTGCGCATGCCAGCATCGTCTCCTTTCGTGCTGTAGAGCCTCTTTTAGAAATGCTCCT
>VYZW01000708.1:33234-46276 GCA_013401315.1 Balaeniceps rex
ATAAAAGATAAGGTAGAGTGTGGGGTCTGTCTTTTATTACTCATTTGAATTGCATAACCTATTTTTTCATATGAGATAAAGGAATATTTGCAAAGGACTGCTGTGAATAGAAGGAATTTATGAAGTATTAGCATGCTTAGGTCAGCTTAATAGACTTACTAAAACCGCCAGGGTTGGCATCTCTCCTGCCACTGACAGCATTAGGCTTTGCTTTAATGAAACCCTTTTATCTGCTCAAGAGAGAAGATTGAGCAAATAAATGAAGAGAGCAGTTAATAGAGAATAGATGGTGAAGTGCAAAGGTAAAATGGGAAAGAAAACTTGTTTTCTAATTACTGATTTTTTTTTTTCTCTTTTCCATGGGAGTGTTAAGAAGCTGCAACGCTTATTAACATAGAATTGTATACCTTAAATTTGCAAAACCTGAGTAGATGACAGCAGTCCTTGCCTCTGTCTTGCTGTGCACTTTATTCTCTTCCTGGACTGTTTTTTACCTTGTTTTCATTACCTTATAACTGTTCAAAAAGCAGACTTTGCTAAGCTTTTTGGCTCCGAGTATCGCAAAAATTGCCAACTTGGAAGGGTAAATATTCTGCTATCAAAATAAAAAAGAAGGGGAGGATGTTGGAGCAAAGACTGAAGATCACCACATACTTGGCACTGGCATCCCCGAGGTAGGTAGAAACTGTTACTGCACTGTGGTTTCAAGAGCAGGAATACGTACAACTGAGACTTGGACAAGCTAAAAGCTTTCTGAAAACAAAGATAGCTCATCATAATTGGAAGGATTTTATGTGTCTAGGACATGGAATTTTACATCCAAAAGATCTTTGTACACCTGAAATGAAGTGAGTTAGAACTAAGTTGGTGCCACTCATCTCACACCATAGGAAGGGGGCTGGATTGTTAGATTGAGCCAAAATCCATTAGAGGCAGCCTCTTGCTGTGCTGCCACAGGGAAGCAGGCATTTGCAATTAATCCAAATGAGAATATTTGAATTATTTTTTCAGAAAGATTTGCCTGTTCAGGTTCACAGAGCTCTTGGTAAATCCTTAGTTCAGCTGAACTCTTGAAGCTGGATTTTAAAATACTGTTCAGGCGTCTGGAAAAGCAGGTGTTTGGCTACTACATTGTTTCCATAGTTTGTAGGACCTTATTAAAATTAAGTGTAATGCTGCCATTATTTTGAAGTTCCAATATGTACCTGTTTGTGTTATTTGTGTCCCAGTGAAACACACTAGACATTCTGGCCTTCAGATTTTGATCCAGAATTTAAAGATTTCTTTTGGTATCTTAGTAATTTCAATGGCATTTGAATTGAGGTGTTGCAGGCAGGAATACTCCATCCAGATTTACTCCCAAGTCATAAAGTAGGAAACATTGCTGATGGAAGAACCAGGGAATAAGCTGTCTTAACTGTTCACCAGAGTCTTTAACCAACTCGTGGCATCAGTGTTTCTATTTTATGCCTCTGGCTAACTTAAAAAAGACAAACTTAGAGTCCTTTCAGACATTATCTTTGTGTGTGTGTATGTATGGTGGCATTGTTTAGTTTTGATGTATTTGTACTGAGGCACTGAAACTCCTGCAGCATTTGTCATGTTGAGTAACACTGCTGGGTCTTCCTAGTCAAAATCCTTTTATCCAAGGGATCAGAGGATTACCATGTCATCTGCCAGCAGCTTCAAGGCTATTGCAAGATGCTTGCAGGAGAAAGACAAGCTAGAATTGGGTGAACAATGCCATACAGGAAAGTTTTCACTGAAACATGGTAAATACAGATTTATGCTTTTGGTCCCTACTGACTCAATACTCAAGGTGCCATCACTTGAAAATCCCATGCCCTAAATAGCATAAAGTACCCCCACAGTTCTATTAGTGCTTAGTAGATGCATTTGGGCTGGTAGGTATGATTAAAACGAGTGGTTTCACTAAAATTACTAAAATCACCAGAAACAACACATCACAGGAGATTTATTACTCATGATCTAGTAAGATTGTGCTAACCAGGTAGACTAGACTATTATGTTGCTGTATAAAGTTTCCGTATGCAAAAGAGAACCCGTTGTAAAGACTGTAACTTGTATTTCTGCAACTTCTAGTGCAAGGGTTAGTATATTAAAAAGTTCCAAGGGGATTAGTATATTAAAAATTCCAAGGTAAATAAATAGTTAAATGGGTAAAATCTCACTCCTGTGTACTAGATGGGAGTTCTACTGTTTAATTCAATGGGCCAGGCTGTTGGTCTCTGTGTTTGATGAGCAGTTACTGAGCCTCTGGCGTGGCAGCAGGGAGCTGAAGCCCAGGACAGGGTTCTGCTCTCTGCTGGGATGGATGCAGCTGGCTCTGATGGTGCTGCTAATTCCTCCCTGCTCTGGCAAGTCCTGACACACTCATTAACTATGAATAACAACAAGGCGGGTTCCGAGTAGTCTGCTGCAAATAGATATTATATGGAGTAAGCTTTAAGTTTTCATACAATTAAAAGGAAATCAGTGTCCTGCCATGTCGAGGAGCTGACAGGTAGTGTCTGCTATTACTAAACTAAGTGGGATATACTTCAGATACAAGCTGAGAATGAAAAGTGTATTTGAAGTTAAGGATATTCCTTCCCCCTGCCCGACCCCCTTTGACAATCCTCCTTCCTTTCCAAAAGTAAGAAGGAGAAGAGTTTTGCTTAAAGCACGTCAGGAGAGGAAGAAGAATCTGATTTAATCTGCATCATGGTCAGATTCAGGCCATGAATCCATTGCATTGCTGTTACCATTGAATAGTATATATTGTAAACCTGTTCCAGTACAGTGAGCTACTCAACGGCATCCATGGGTGGCTGTGACAGGAGGTGACAAGAAGTATCAGTGCTAGGACTAACCAAAGGCTCAGAGCAGGCTTTTCCAGCTCCAGGAGACAGACCTTTGCAATGCACAGTATTGGTCACTCTAGGGAAACATTGCAAGAAGCCTGTGAGAGCAAAATAGCAGACTTCCTCCTAGGAAGCAGAAATAATTGAACGCTTAGATGCCTATCTCTCTACTGGGGCAACATTAAAGGGAAGAGAGGCTAAAGTCTGCTAAGGAACCACTCTTCCCTCCTCAGTGATAAACATCTCCTCTCACAATTATGTGGAGGTCGAGCAAAAGGCTGAAACTGAAAAGCTAAAGAAGAGCAGTTTTGTTGTTTCAGGCAGTTATTTTATTTTAATGAGTACCCAGGAGGATACTCAAGCAATCTGCAGGAGGGGTTGAGACCAGCAGTGCATGACAATTCAAAGTCCCACACTAAAGAAATATGAAGATTTACCAAGCTCCGGTCTGTAACATGAGATAGGGTTAGACAATTTTCCTGAAAAGCCATGATTTGCAAGGGCCACTGTATTCTATTAAATGCTTGTCCTTAATCATATATCCATGAAACATGATTCCTCCTATAAACAGTGTCATAATTTCTTTCAGAATGGCATATTTTGGTATATTTTTAAATTTCTGAATTTCTAAAATGATGTTCCTATTATCATTAGTTTAAAACAATTGATAACATATAGCAGGTTTACATAGTGGATTTTCTGGTAAGGGTAGCTAATGTGGTCTCCTTATAAAAACATATTTTCATATTAGAAAACCTCTATATTTCATAGTTTGCATATGGTAAGAAGAGTGGTAGTAGTTGTGTTCCACATTATTTCTTAACTAAAGCCCATGCATTCCCAGTGGAAAACTGACTAACAGTAGCTGAAGTGCTGTGCTAATTTCCTCTGTGAAAAACCTGTTCTAATCATGGAAAGACTGATGACAGAAAATATTTCTTGTAATGCATGGAAGTAGAAGCAGTTTAGGGTGTGTAACGAAACAAAACGCAACACCCTGCAGGGATATGCATTGTAGCAATGAAGGTACAATAATTTGAAGGTGGTTTAAATTAGCCTCTGAAGGTGACTGTTTTTTTTCCAAGCTAGGTTAGCACAAGTAGCTCATCTATATTTCCATTGCTCACGATCAAAAATTTCCATTATTCAGGAAATAATTTCTGCATCATTTATAACTTGTGCTCCAACTAGAATTTAGATCATGTTTTTTAACATCGCTAGTCTTGAATAGAAACTTCAAATTTTCTCAACACGTGCCTTCAGTATGCTTTTATACTGGTGTACTGACGAGAGTCACAAAGGTCAGCTGTGACTTGGGACAGGCAGATTGCCCAATCCCTGGGCGCTCGGGTCTGGGCTGTCACAGGCTATCACAGCTTTACGTGATGTACGTAAAGGCAGTCCCGAACCAGCGCTGCACAGCTGAGCCAGGGAGCTCTGAGGCAGCTCCAGCCCAGTCTCTGGCGCAGAATCATTTCTGTGACAGATGCTGCGTAAAGTGGACCAAGCTATGACATCTGAGCAGCTTCTGAAATGGCACAGCTCATGTCCTGCTGACTAAGAAGAGGCAGCAATTGGGCCTCTCTGAATTACGTGCCTATAAAAAAGGATGGTTAGGGGCTGAATTTCTGCCTGTTATTCTAAAAGGTCTCTTGTCTGTTCTCCCAAGCTAATGCACAGGAGACGACTGCTAAATGCATTGCTTACGTCTTGACATTATGCATTTGAAAAAACATGCTCAATTCTCAGATGAGGTCTGCTGGCAAAGTGGAATTTGGGGGGGGTCAAGTGGGGCACAGCACCAGATCCTTTTTTTTGTATTGCACTACTTTAAGATGCTCCTTCAAAATGTCAGTGATATACAGAGGAGGAAAGTGCTGTCATTTCTGCTCACATGGAAGAATTATACAGAGTGGAAACTGTTGTATCCAAAACTTAAACTTAAAAGTATATATCGGCATAGAAATGGCAAGAATTTCTGTATTATATACTTATTTATTTCACATTTTAAATCTTAAATGGAATTTTGTCATTGAGTGCCAGAAATCCAGGATATACAAGTATGCATCAAATAGAGGAGAAGAGGGGCAGTGCAGGATTCAAAGCCAAGTACTGGTGGTGTCCTACACCCTTTAGCAGTATAATGCGCTAGTTACATACTTGACTAATTTGTCCACAGAAAGACATTGGTGTGAAGTGAGGAAAAAGTATGAAGTAAAGGTGACTTTACAGTGATATTCACACAAAATAAAAGTTCTTAATGAAACCCCATTGTAATATTGTTGGTGCCTGATGCAACCCCCTGCCCCCATGAATACTTTCAATTAATGTGACTTCTCTTTTCTCTGTGTGTGTAGGGAACAATAAGAGATTGCTCTTTCCTGGGATAAAAACAAACAAACAGAAAATTTCAGAGTGCATGAAAAGGTATTTTGGAAACAAAATGTGAAATGTGCATAGAGACTAATTCTTCCCAGCAGGGTTTTTTTGCAGGTATTCAGGTAAAGTGTGGGACAGCATCCTATTGCTTCACCACACACCACAACCTATTTCTGAATACCAATAGAATAAATGCAGTGAAGGATAATTAGGATAGTATTTTCAAATGTAACTTGAGTCCAAATACATACTAGAACTTATTGAAAATCTGCACTTTACAGATGAGGAAAATCACTTCATTTAGATGCTTTAAAAAAAAATCAATCAGTAGTATAAAAACCATGGGATATTTCAAACTATTCAGTTTTGGGCTGATCCCGTCTAGGTCATCAGTATTATAAATCTGTTACCAGCATATGCACACAAGTAAATGTTTTGATAATCTTTGCCCTTTCACAAGTGTACATCTGTATTGGTACACTTCCTTTCATGTCATCTTTTGTTCCACAACTAAGAGGCAATTAAGATGTCTCCCTGTTGGCCACTTACCTCCCATTGAAACTGCTGGACATAGCTAGACCGATACTTAGTTTTTTTTCAGATTATATTCTGGAATCCAGATTATGATCCCAGTTTATTTAGGTTAATGATCTAATAAACTCATGAGTAATCCCATTGACGGCAAAGAGATTAACAGTTTCCTGGGATGCAATAGTTTCACCATATGTTCCATAAAGCAAGCTAAAATACTCTGTATTGCTGCTCATCACAAATCCTTGAGATCTTCCACTGTTTACACAGTTCATAGTAAATTAGATAAGATTTTTCTTTTTTTTCCTAGGGAGAGTAAATAATTCTTACTTGCCTGAATAATGTGTGGGATAAACAGAAGGAAGCACATTCTCACCACCAGAATAATAATTAATGTTTAGTAATCATTATTAATGCCAAAAGCATTTTTTCTGAAAGTGACAGTTGCATTCTTTTCATTGTTACATGCAGCCTTGCAAAGACTTGATTATACTTTTAGTCTGTTTCAATACCTGATGGAGTGAACTCTTCTGTACAGAATGCTACCTATTGCTGCTGTGTAAGACAGAAAGGTCACCTCTGCATTACCACACTGCTTTTGATCCCGTCCTCGAATAAAAGTCGATAGTATTCAAGGATCTGTGAAAAGGGAACCGAGGAAGTTGGTGGACAGGCATTATTTGCTTCCTATATGCAGCAGTGTAGTAAAGGGTCTGGTATGGCTAGGTTTAGCTGTATTAAAATGGAGAGCTCAGTCAGTCACAGCTGAGAGACGGCTTAGAAAACTGTTCCTTACTGCTTCCCAGTTGTTAGCTGTTATTTTCAAACTGAGAGGCTGGTGCCTGCCTGTGTACTATTTTGGATGCAGTAAAAATTTAGGAGTCTAAGGCACAGGCCAAATATGCAGTGTGAACGTAATTTTTAAATGGTTGGCTTATTTAAACTAGTGGAATGAAAGGATGTATTTGCTGTCTGTATGAGCATCAGGAGATAAATGCTAGGGAAGAAAAAAAACCTATCAGAGCTTAAGAGTTATAATCACAAAAGAAAAATAGATCAGCCAGGAGTGGCTTCAGACTGGAAATTAAAGACAATTGCAAATCATCAGAAGAATGTGTTTCTGAAATATTCCTTCAGTGGAAATAGCGGCACAAACCCTGACTAGTTTCAGATCGAATCTGCATATGTGTCCTGCACATCAAATCCTGTCAATAAATAAGAATATAAGATATAGTTGCTTCCAATAGTAGGGAGCTGTTTACAATTTAAATGGTGAGCCATCTCTGAATATTTGCCACTTCAGAGAGATGAGCGCTTTGCATCTGCACAGACCAGCTGGGCCTGGCAGGCCTCCTCACAGTTGCACTGAGATCACTGGTGGGTCAAGACCGTAGCCGTCAGCCAGCGCTGTTTCAGACAAAACTGCCAACAAGCTATAAGACTTTTATGAGAAAAAAATCAGTCTGGGAGCTGAATCCAAGTTCCCTAATAGGCTCAAGATTTATCCTTGAATAAATATTAAAGTTATAAATAAACTTTTGGTTTTGTAGGGATAGATAGGTCATTAGTCTGATTACACAGAGATAATTCTATTATCACTTTTTAAAAATATATACCTAGGTTGCAGGACAGTGTATCCTGCTGGATCCAAGAGCCTGGGAGATGTGAGGCTGCTCAGTTCCCCATCCACGGGTCCAACCAGTAGCGAAGCTGGAGACGCGTTCCCAGCAGGCTGGCACACACAGAGCACACGTACACACCACGAATGTACCTGTACACGCGTCCGGACACACGGATCAGACAGACATCCAGAGCACTCACATGGACACAGGGAGCACCAAGGGCATAATCCTGCTCCTCTCTCTGGTGGAGCAGGTTGGAGGTCCGCAAGTGACAAAATACACACACAGGACAAGGCGGTCCCTCTGGCAGCCGGCTCAGACCCTCAGCCTGACCAGTAGCTGCCCCTGGGTCCCAGTCTCCCCAGTTGCTGGCACCAAGGCATACAACCACTGAGGCCACAGCACCACACCGGCTGCTGCAACAGGCTGTTGCAGATGCATACACACATACACGTGCACACACACACACGTGTGCCCACAGAGCTGGCTGGGACTCCCCCATCCCCATAGCCAAGCCCCTTGCACTCTCAGCCTTAGAGACCCCCACACCCACTTACTTCTGTCCACTTCATCAGTCCAGCACCCTGTGCAGTGCAATCCTCACTGGCACTTGCACACTCACTTGCAGACACACACCCACTGTGGTCACTGCACCATGGACAGGGGGCTACCCACCCTCTGACCGTAGCCTCTGCACTCAGACCCCATATGTGTGCACACACACGTGTGCACACATGTGCACACACACACATTTGCGTACACATGCACAGAGCCATCAGTGACAGAGTGAGGAAGGACTCTGGCAAGCAGCTGCGACAGGCAGCCAACTACTATCAGCCCTTTTTGCCCCTTTGCCCCTCATTTTCCCACTCCTGGCCCTCCCCAGATCACCTCAACCCCTTTTTCACACCTTTGGTTCCTCCCCAAACATCCTATAATAAATACCATGGGATCCCCTGCTGCTTTTCCCCTGCACCCACAACATGTCCCCCAGCCCTGGGCAGCAAGCCCCCTCAGTCAGAAGCGTGATACACGGATGCTCCTGATGGCTGCTGGTGGTGGGTTTCATGCTGGGTGCAGTCTGGGGCTCTCCTGGGACAGCCCTGGGAGGGCCATGGCAAGGTGGTTCGTTCCTCAAGAGCCTTTGATTTGGGTTCCTGCCTGCTGTCCTGGCCCTGGGCTCCTCGAGGCTTGTGCGATGGGTCTTTGATGAGCTGGTGGCCCTGGGGTGAGCCTGGGAGCAACCAGGGCAGGGTATTTTTCGGGGTCCCCCTCCTGCCTTTGTCAATCTGTGCTCCTTGGTGCGTGTGCAGACGAGCTTTATCCCATAGCCCAACAAAACCAGTTCAGTAATCAGACACTTACAACATACAAGACGTAAAGAAAGCAAGTACCGAACACAAGGAATTTGATGACAAATTGTCTTACCTTCCAATTCACATGCACTTGAACACCCATGTAGAAGTGCAGGCAAATGACTTCTTGCATTGTGATCTCTCATCTTTGCTTGTGAGAAAGCAAGTAACGATGGCAAAAGGAGGAGGCAATGCTTTCCTTTTCCCAGGGTGATTAGCTCTAGTAAGTCTACCATTAGTTCCTTCATACTGTCCCACCACTGATTATTAATGATTGAGTCTCTTGGCATCATATGCTATTGTCTGAGAAGAAGAGAACGGAAATTAATAAATATTAAACCTGGGGAAAAAATGTCTGCATGACAGGAAATTATAGACTGGAAAAAACTGGGTTAAACTGGCAAGATGGATAAAAGGCTGAAGCATACCATTAAAGTACAATGACATTTGACAAATTCAATCACATCTGTACCTATAGGCCTATGCAGGAAAACAGAAACCAGTTCTGTTCCTTTCAATTTTTCTTGTATTTTATAAGCATCTTCTGAAAGGAGGAGAGAGTTTGCTTGCTTGCTTGCTTGCTTGCTTGGTGCTTGCTTTGTAATGAAGGCTTTTAATTAATAATTAAATGATGACCTTTAAACTATGTTAAACAATGTTAACTTTGAAAATAAAGCTGTATTTCAACACGAGTAATAAAAAATTGTATTGAATATGTTCTTTCCCATGACATTACGATGATACTGTCTCTCGGGTATTTTTTTGTAGGGTTATGCATCTTTGAATCTTTTGTATGTAAATAGAAACATCTTAGATGTAATCAGAAAGTCAAGGTATCACATTGTGAGGTCTTAGATAAAAGTGTTCATTTTCAGCAGAATGTGGCTTCAGTCATATTAAAGCAAGCCGATTAAATTTCAGGTATTCTGCTTTTAAGCCCTTTTTTTTTTTCATATTCCAAAATTACATGTACTCCTGAACTCTTCCAGTAAGTGCTAGAGTTTCTCTGGGACATCTCACGACAAGTGCAGTTTATCATACAGGGAAGTGTAAACTTCATTTATTCTTTCCATTCATTCTTAACTTGCTTGCACACTTGGCATAGGTAAAGCCTGCTTTAGTGCTAAAACTATTTGCTGTGGCAGTCCTGAATTGAAACCTCTGAGTGTTCAAGATTAAATACAAAACTCCTATGTCTTCTCCTTTTAAATCCCCCCAGCGACACACACAAGCACACACACACACACTCACATGCCTTAACGGTGGGGTTTTGCTGACATTTCATAGCATTTATTACTTCTAGAACATCTCAGCAACACAAGCCAGTGTCCCTCCACAAGTATGTCAACAGCTTATAGATTACTCATTTAACTTCATAGCTTTTTGCACAAAGACCTTTATGCTGCAAATCCCTGGTGTAGTCTGCTCTTAACTTGCGTGACTGATGGTCCCATTAGCATTGCTTAGCTTTCAATTACAATATCTTGAGAGTGATAACAATTATTTCTTAACAACTTAATGATGGGGCCTTTAGAACCTTTTAAAAACCTCAATGTCTATAGAGATCTTTATGTTTGAATGCACACACATTCTGTTTTCGGTATCCTGATCAAGTTCACGACATCTTTGTTCTGCTCTAACGCGGCATTACACTACATGTATCACTATTACAGCAGACGGTCTGGGGACAATTGACAGCTCGGTGCTTCACAGTGGTTCACCCTCTGTACACACCTGTAGCCTGCAGCCTCCAAGCATCTTTTGTGGTCTCACGGAGGATGACAGTATTTTCCACTGACTTTACAGAAGCACAACTGACTGGAAAATGTGACAGCAAGGAAAATGTGAGTCCACATAGCCTGACTTTAACAATAGCTCATTCTGACTCTCTTCACTACGCAGCAACACAGGGGAGATACTTGTGAGTCAGATGCGTAGCAGCTGGAAGACATAGATACGCACCAGGCTGCACGAGGTCTGCTTTGAGTTTGACCCTGAAGAAAACATGATCTTTTAAGGGCATTGGATAGCAGAAGCAAAACAAGGAATGCACAGTTGCCCCTATTGCCAGCTTCCACAGCATGCTGCGCTGGAAATTCAGCAGCTAGCCAGAGGGAGCATGTGAGGAGTTAATATGGACAGACTGCTGTTGTGTTGAAGTTGCAGTTTAGCAGACCAGTAGCTATGGGGTTACCACTTCACAAAATACAGACAAGTACGATAATGGAGAGGGGACTCACGGTCACAATTCTGTTATTTTGCTCATTACTTATAGAATTATTCATTTGGTTGGAAAAGACCTTTAAGATCATCGAGTCCAACTGTAACTTTAACTTTGTAAAGTCACTTGAACTCCCTACCAAACAACTGTGTTAATTCTTCAGTTAGTCATTGCAACTCACTTACCATCACTTCTTGAATTTAAGGGTGATATTTCTTTTTACCAATATATTTGACAGTGCTCTCAGGGATTTCAAAACCACTGATTAATAGGTGCTCAACAAGTTGTTAAGTAATGTTATGTCTCCAAATTCAGATGGAGTTGTTGGAATAAACAACAATTTAAGGAGCATTCTTTAATTGTAAGGATTGTACGTGCTGCATCTGTAATGCACAGGGTTTGACATTAAGACTTAATGAGCACTTAATGTTCTCTTCATCAAGAAAATCTAGGCTGCCCACATGTCTAAAAAGCAGGTGTTATGTGCTTAAAAACAAGATAACAGAAGTTACTTCAACAAATAGGTGCTGTGGTACAGTGAAATCTATGTCTATACAGGACAATCGGAACAATTCAGACAATTCCTCAAACACTTACTGAAGTAAAAATGCTCAGAGATGCATAATTAACTACAGTTGTGATGGATTGTGATACTCAAAGGAACAGTGCAGTCAGTTAATAAAACCACAAGTGCCTTGAAAGTGTCTTGTCTCAGGATAATCCTTTAACTCCACTCCTATGTTAATCAGTAACCATGTGAATGGTAGAGCAATCACTGTGGAAACAGACACAAGGCAGTACTTTGGAAAACATTAAATGCTGAAAAGGTGAGGAGAAGGAGCAAAGTACGAGGCAGTTAAATCGGGCAAGATTTAGACCTCAGAGCTCAATTTTGATTCAGAGGACAATGCTTTTCCAAGATATATTTAACCCTCAGAGGTAGAACCAGCCTGTCTTACAAAGCATCTGTATTTACATATGAACCAGTGTGATTTCTGGATGTTCTCATTAGGAGCTCAGTTTGGGCATCTTTATAGCTGACCCAGCCAAAAAGGCCTGATTTGGAGCTCTGATGTGAGGTACCCTACTCAATACACAAGTGTTTTTGACGTAATAGTATGATTTCTGATACTCTGTGATTGAGGACTAGTGGATCCACAGTCAAACAATGATTACATGTGGACAAGACCAGTCCTTAAATTCTGCCCTTTAATGTTAGAATTTTTTAATATTTTTTCCCCTAAGAAAAGGTGGAGAATCTGGTAGCACATCTTAATTTGAAGAAATAGGATTTGATTAATCTTTGGAGAAAATCTTACTTTTAGATTTTTTTAAGAGCTCTGTCTATAATCTTGTGCCAATTTGGTTTTCTGTGGGTTCTTTTTTTAAAAAAAAAAATACTCTTTTTCCTACTGTATATTGGAAATTAAAAAAAGTCAGAAAAAAATTACTTTTTGTTACCACCATGCTTGACCTTCACTAGAAAATTGCTGAGGTTGTCTCTGGGAAACTTGTTACGAGGAAATATAGCCGAGAAGCATTTAATTTTTAACCTAGCAAAGAAATACTGGTAGAAAACAACACATTCATTGCTAAGATGAAGTCAGTTTACGGTGTGTTGGTAAACACAGGCTGGAGAAATGTGAAGCACCTTGATTTCTCTCTGTAATTCAGAGACCGTGAAACCTTGATAACAATTTAAAATAAGTATTCCACTTGTGTACCATGGCTTACCGACCCTACAGAGACATCCCCTAAACAAAAAGCTAGCATATGAGAACAAGCTAGTCTTATAAAACTCTTGATGATTACTTCCTCTGTGTTTTCAGAATGAGTATCAAAGGTCTCCAAAGTAAAGTTTTTACATCTGAATAGTGCCTGAATTGATACACTGGTGCCAATTATGCTTGGGTTCTTGTGCAAATAATAAAGATATGCGGGGGAAAAAGTCAGATACCATTATCGTGGTTTAGCCCCAGTCGGCAACTAAGCACCACGCAGCCGTTCGTTCACCCTCCCCCTCCCCGGTGAGATGGGGTAGAGAATCGGAAGGGCAAGAGTAAGAAAACC
>VYZW01000710.1:6531-25950 GCA_013401315.1 Balaeniceps rex
GTAAGGTCACGGATCACTGCAGTCAGTCTTATACAGGAGGTTTAATATCGTAGTGGTATTTCATAATATATGGCACTTGTTCTGACACTAGTGCATCAGAAAGATTAGTATTTCCCATCACTAGTGTCAGTTGAAATTAGAATAGGTGTTATTCAAAGATTTGAGTCAAAGGTGTTTTACAAGAAATACTTTTCTCATGCACTGTAATACAGTAATTGTGAATAGAGAAAGAATTCTCTCGATCTTGAGGTTACTTAGGTAGGATGTGGAAGATGAGGGCAAGCTAGGTATACACTGGGGTGTAAAACTTTTGAATAGAAGCAAGCTTATTTGGGAGGAGGAAGCAAAGAGCATAGGGAAATAGCGATATATGTAGCAGTTTAAAGCAGGTAGGGAGAGACAAAACACATTGGGTAAGGTGCTGGAAATGACCTTCTGTAGTTGACTGAAACATACATCTACAGAACCTGGAGCAGAACAGTTGAGTGCAACATGTAGACTGTAAACTGGCTGTGGCTGGGTTAGTGAAAACGCAGTGAAATAGAAATGTGAGCTGGAAGATGAGCATCAAAGAATGTGTGTTGTTCCTAGAAAATAGAAATTAAAGTCAGCTTGGTGGGCAAGCACTGTTATTATTATGATCAGCTAAAGAAATAGGTGTGGCATGAATAAAATTTATTCTTTTTGAATGAAAATTTCTGGTGGAAGAGGTAATATAATAGCAGTACAGCACAGTACGATTTGAAGCTGCCAAGTCCTTCACCGATAACTTAAAGAATGATGTTTATTTTGATGGTAAATTAAAACACTGTAAGAGTTGCAATATGAAGTTACATTGAATTGAATGGTCACAAACAGGGTTTGCTGTATGTAAATGTTGGTCTAGAGCTCATTTGCTTTTGAAACAGAAGATTTTATAAACTACAGAAAAAATTCTTGATAGGGAGGGTGCTCAAACACTGGAACAGGTTGTCTAAAGCAGTCTTGCAATCTCCATTCTTGGAGATGATCAGAACCTGACTGGATGAAGCGCTGGGAAACCTAATGTAACTTCAAAATTAGCTGTGCTTTGAGCACTGGGTTAGAACAGATGACCTCCAAATCTTTGTTTCAACCTAAATTATTCTGTGATTTTTAAGCTCCACCTAGTTAATAAAGCCAATTGGACTGAGTGTCTTTTCATATGAAGAGAGCTGCAATTCCTTCAACTCAAAGATGCTAATAAGGATGTTAGACTTTATTTTGGGGAAGAGAATAATCGATCTACAAAGAAAACTGGCTGAGTTACCAGGTCAATGAGTTAGCTTCTCTGTCTGCTGTGCTGCAGCACCTGTTTGTGTGTCCTTAGCCAATAGCACATACAGAGTAATTTGGTTCAACTTTTTCCCACTGTGTTGGGGGATTAAGCTAAACTGAATTACTTACTTTGTTGCGGTGAAGAACACACAGTGGTTTGTTACCATAGTTCAGCTGACATACTGTATTTCATTGTTGCTCTAATAACTTGGTCACGTGCCTAAATCTTTTGGAGTCTTGTTTATTGGTACTAAGTTGAAATACTTGATGTGGTGCATTATGGAAAATTATTACTTAAGGCAGAGATTAGTAAAAGAATTGTAGAGAAGGAGCTGGTAGAGGCAGTTAGTAGAATTAGAAGAGTGATTATCAAATAGGAGTAATTGCAAGGGAGTTCCCTAGGGATTGGTTCTGAGTCTTACTTAGTATTTATATTAGTATGGCATGTCGTGATATTTGATGCAAGGAAAATATTGTCAATGCACAGGTAACTTTACAAGAAGCTGCTTTGAGGAAGCTAGACTGTTTGGAAAGAAAGCACTGTCTGGAGCAGAGCGGGTAGCACAGCTGAAACTTCATCTGAAAGGATGCATATGGTTCTTGCCATCTGTAGTCAAGAAAGAAGGATAGATTATACTAGGATAGGTGCACAGATGAACTGCAAGAAAGATCAGTGGAATAGGGAGTCTGCCAAAATAATCTAGGAGGAGGTTAAGTTCATTGCAGCAAATGTGATGAGGCACTAGTCACCAAACAAGGATGAAAACTCTTGTAAGTTAAGTGAAGAAGTTGGCACAAAAATATTTTTATGTAGATTAATTACATGAAAATGGCTGGTCATCTTAATGTTAAAAGGTTTTCAGTAAGACCATGGGGAGAAAAAGGAATGACATAATTTTAGAAAAGATGTCACGTGAATTTCTGTAACATAATGTAACATAACTTTTAAAAAGGAAGAAGCAGTCAATTCTAGGATATTTTTCTTGCAGTCTTGCAAACTCGATCACTAGCTCTGCATGATGTTGCAGAAGCAAGGGGAACAGGTTTGCTAAAGCAAACATGGTCATAGAACTGTATTAGCCTTAGAAATCAAATGATTGGGGCTATTAATTCTATGCCATGATAAGGAATTTCGAAACAAAAATAGCACAGAGGAAATGAAACTGTCTGTACCAGAATCTTGTTAATAGTTCTGCAGGTAATGATCATAGTCTCTTCACAATATTAAATACTGAAAACTGTCAGGTAGCTTTAATCCTGTATATTCAGAGAACAAAATCATTTTCTTTGATAAACTGACTGGTACTGTTACTTCATAGTGTATTGTGAGCACTATATTGTGTTTTGGAGTAGTAACTTAAGCACGATTTCATGAAACTTGGAATAGCCAAGTTAATGCTTCCTGTACAGGTCCCTGTTCTTTCTTCTCCTCCCATTTTTTTCCCCTGTTTCCCTATGTATAACTTACGTGCGTTCTGGCACTCAGCAGACTTGTTTTGTAATCGCCAATGTTTCTAACATTTCTACCATGTTAGAAAACGAGCCCAGCAAAAAAAACTCTCATTGTTTTCTGCTAGATTAATGAGTTAAACCAGTGTACTGGATAGCTTGACAAGTAGCAGAACTAGCACCAGGGATAGAATAGGATGGCATAGCCAGGTTTGGTGTACAGGAGAAGGGAAGAATAAGAGTGGGAATAGGGTGGAGCTCTGTTGGCAGTATTGGACTATTGATGTGTTCAGCTGCAGTCTGAGTTAAACAGTCTTCTGTCTGTTTTCTCAATTTCATGTGTTTTTAATATATATATGATAATGATAATTACATCAGAATTTGTGAATATTTTACACTTATGTGCTGTTAGTTACGTACCTAATGCAGCCTAATTTTATAGAATGTCATTCACTTTTACCATCATAAAATAGTCTTCCTGAATTTTCTAGTGGAGTCCAATTTCTCACCTTAAACTGACAAAACAGAGAATCTTCCTATGTACTCAAGGAGGAATCGTTTCAAGCAGTGGTGGGAGTCACACCAAAGTGTTTTAGGTCTTTTCCTTCTACTGTTATGCTAAGAAATTGAAAAGAAAACGAAACATAGTTGTGAGTACAACTCACAACTGAATTAAATTTGGGTGGAATGCAAGTGGTCTTTTAAGCAATCAGGGGCCTACAATGGGAAGAAGGTAGAGTCCAGGCATGGAAGTCCAATAGTAATAAAGTTTTCTCTGTTTCTGCTGTAAGATTTTTTTTTTTTTAATATATTGAAGTTAGTGGGTTCTGCTGTAATTAAAATTACAAAATCAGTTTTTCTAAAAATAAATAAACAAATCAAAATTGCTAAACACAAGGGAGTTACGGAAGTGTCTTTTGCAAAAGTAATAGTATGTATAGTTAAAAGGTGCTTTGTTTCTGGTGGTTATGTTAGAGAAAATATTGCGGTCTTTAGGAAAAAAATACTGTAACTTGTTCCTTTTGGTTTTGAGCATAACCATACTGCAATTCCACTGTGCCACTGAGTATGTTTGCTTCAAGTGAGATTTCATTTTTCTATTTTCTTCTGAAAAATAGAGGATACTACCTGCTTGGTAGGCATGGAGTTGGTTTTGAATTGTCTTTTAACAGTGCTACGGAGGTGTGAAAGGCTATAGAGATTCTTAAGTATTATTGAACAACAGTGCAGGAAGTGTACTAAAAAATTCAGAATAATCACTCAATCCCCACTTCTTATCATTGTTCCAGATAGTGATATTTTGCCCCGCTCACATTATTTATTTAAAAAAATCAAAATAACTATTCTAAGCTTCTAATCATAATGCAGTTACACATCAATATAGGACAATAGTACTCATTTCTGTTCAAATAATTAAACGTTTGAAGCCATCATTTTTTATTTCCACTGTTAATATTTCCTCATTCTTAGTAAATAGCCACATACTGACGTCCTACCTGCAAATTTTAGAGAGGCAAATTAGTCTTAGCATATGCCTGGAAGAGCACTGGTAGCAGTCTTCTTGCTCAATTTGACTGTCAGTTCTTTTGATGCTTCATGTTGTGAGGCAGTGGACTTCTGCACAAGTGAGTGGTGCCAGCTTTTACAATTCTAAACTTTTGTGGGAGAATTTCCCTATCAGAGGTGTGTATTTGAAGTGTCTGTGCCTTAAATATAAGAGTTCTGAGCTAATTTTCACGGAAGTCTTTAAAATCTCATTGCTTTAATATGGTTTATTGAAAAACTTCATGCAAGTGCAGGTCAGTAGTGAGCTCTCACAGAAAAGTAGTATTTTTCTTAATTTGACAGGTATGTCAGTTTTATTGAAGAACTACTAAAGCATTTACAAACTTGTCGGTCATGAAAAGATAACAGTTTAAGACTTCCGTATTATTTTGAATGAAAGACTTGTGTTCCACTGCTTGAAAAATACCAACACAAATGCCCCCCCTTGCTAAGAAAGTAATCACCTGCACGATATGTATGCATCCACAGAAACTTGAAAATGATACAGCCTTTTTAATGGGAGTGGAAGAGAGGTAATAAAAGCCATGAAAGTGTATGCATAGATAGCTGCTCCAGGTCTGTTTGTAGAGCAGACAAGTATTAATCAAATCTGGGATTTTGAAATGTGTAGGCATTAGCTTAGTATGTTGGATTAATCTAATTATTTACTTACTGTCTTTTTCCAATATAGCCAGCAGCCAGCTTCGGGTGTAGCCTATTCCCATCCAACTACAGTTGCTAGCTACACTGTCCACCAGGCACCAGTTGCTGCACACACAGTTACTGCGGCCTATGCTCCAGCAGCAGCTACAGTTGCAGTAGCCAGGCCTGCTCCAGTAGCTGTTGCAGCTGCTGCAACAGCTGCCGCGTATGGAGGCTATCCTACAGCGCACACAGCTACAGATTATGGTTATACACAGAGGCAACAAGAAGCTCCACCACCACCACCTCCTGTCACTACGCAGAATTACCAGGTGGGTTCCAAAAAAAATTACTTCTGTTGTATGATTTTTAAATGATACGTTAAAAGGAGGAGGCATGTTTGGGTAAGACAATGTGATGATATTTGTATTTTTTTTGCTGTGAATCACCGTTTGAGTACAACTCAAATTACTTAGTAGCGAAAACTGATAGAATGTGAAGTAACTGCAGTCTCATATGGCCCATGTGGAGGATTATCAGCACTAGTACTGCAGGAACTAAGATTTAGACATTCGCACAATAAGCAATGAACTGACGTTTATCTCCAAGTGATATTGTGAAACTACTGCTGAAAAGAGGAGTACTGTCTTGTCTCAGCTAGCTTAAATGTTTGAGTGGCGTGCAGTAAACAGGGTCATGGAACTGATGTAGCTGAAAAAACTGTTCCAATAAAAATTTTCAGTGGAGGTAGAAATAGTTCCCTTGTCAGATTCCTGGGTGCCACAGGAATTCTAGTGCCAAACATATGAGGATAGAAGATTGCCACAGGAGAGGAACTACCCTTTGGGTAGTTTTTGGGTACCCATTGTGAGATCACTGCCTAACCTTGTGTGGCTACACGCTTCTACAAAAGGGAACTGTTTGTCTGATTTCATCTTGGATGTTGAAATAGGATGTCTCTTGTAATAATTTTTTAACTTTTTAGTCCTAAACTTATCAAGGCATTAGCTAGATTCTAATAAGTATTTTGGTTTGTTTAAAAGGACTGTACTGTTGCTGCATGTTCTCAATTCTTTTGTACAGCTTTTATAATTTGTTACATATGGTGATGAATCATAACGTAGGGGGCTTTCCAATAGCATGTGTGCTCATGATTACAAGGTCAGTTATTAGATACATTTGGGCAGAAAAGAGAGTCCCCTAAACTAAATAAAAATAATTCCAGTTTATACAGGCTGGATGGAAAAGAGTTTTTATTGTTATATTTCTTGGAAATAAAAATAATTTTTATACATTAGTACATTTCAGCTATAGTAGTTCATGCCTCGCTATCCCTCAGTTGATCAACTCTTTACGCTTTACCATAAATATGGTGAGCATGAGAGAATATATATACATACATATAGTGGCTTCCAGGCCCTCCCCTTCTAAGCTTACGAGCCATCTCCTGAGTTCTAGAGGTGTCGAATGGGCTCCCTCACTTGCTGTTATAGACTAGATATGGTTCCCTAATGGACTAGTTGATACACCAAAAAGTAAAGAAGGCTTTAAAAGTATCACTTTCATACTCTAAAAAATATAACCAAGAAAAGTACTGTTAATTATTGGATTTTTAAAGCCAATATAAGGTCATACTTGTAAACTTGTGAATTTATTGTGGTTTGTAGGAATTCACATTTTGTGGAGATCTGTGGTGGTTTTTCACTTCATATTTTACAGAAATGTAATCTGATACAGTCATGAAAAACTAGTGAGAGTAGTTGCTTTTCAGTAACAAAAATAATTTGGTAGGGAAAGTGATTTAGTAGCATGAGGTTAATTTCTATATTAAGTCTGAAAAAGACCATCAGGTTTGTTTTCAGGCCTGAAGTATCTGTAAACATAAGTTTAATTTCTTTAATGCATTTATTTGTATATACTGTATCTGTAAATGTTTTTTAAGTCTACTTTAGTTGACCAGAAGAATATACATTGTTTCTTTGACTCTGCTAGTGACTTTTATTACTCCAGATACATACTTAAATGAGAAATTTGCTGGTTTTTCTTTTTTGAATTTTTAGGATTCCTATTCTTATGTTCGATCTACTGCCCCAGCTGTAGCTTATGACAGCAAACAATACTATCAACAGCCAACAGCGACTGCGGCGGCTGTGGCTGCTGCTGCCCAGCCTCAACCTTCAGTAGCTGAATCGTACTACCAGACAGGTGGGTGGCATGATTGAAACTGCTGTCATTATACACAGTCTGTGTACTACTTCAATACCTTAAAAATAGTTTTTTGAATATTTGACATCCGGATTTTTTTTTGGTTTGTCATGTAATCTCTGTCAGCGTGTAGAAAAATTTGCTGCACCTAGAACTTGAACATTATTGTGACGTTGCCATAAGTAGCTATCTCTGAGGTTTGGATTGTTATTAAATACACTCAAAACATACTTGTAGGCAAACTTCTTGTTGATTTGTCTAGAAACCTTGCTGAAGTAGGTTCAAATAGTCAGTGGTGGGTTCAGATGATAACTTGGTTAGAAAGACTTTTTTAATTCTTTAGTTGCTTAATGTATGTAGTTCTTTAATTATTGGTATCGTGATTGCTACAAAGCATAAATCCTATTTACCTTTTTTTACTTTAATTAGAAATAATAGCAAAGTTTAGGTGTACTTTGGTTTAGTGTACTGTAGTAAAACCATTGAATGAGAAGGTTGTTTAAAAACACAGCAGCACAGTTAAAAATAAATAAATAAATCTGAGGCTTACTAGTGTGAGCTGTGATGTTGTGTGATACATGGTACATAATGCATAACCATGATTGTAAAAAAAACAACCACAACACAAAAAACCAAAACCAATCAAACAAAAAAAACGAAATAAAACCCACTTGTTACGCATTTATTCCCCAGCATATCATATCACTTAATATGGTTTGCATTTCATTCAGCTAAAACATACCAATGTTTGTACACTTTTATTTTCTATCCTAATTAGCTCCGAAAGCAGGATATAGCCAAGGAGCAACTCAGTATACCCAAGCCCAGCAAACACGACAAGTGACAGCTATAAAACCTGCAACCCCAAGTCCAGCAACAACTACGTTTTCTATATATCCAGTATCCTCTACTGTGCAGCCGGTAGCAGCTGCAGCTACTGTTGTTCCATCCTATACTCAAAGTGCAACGTACAGTACAACAGCGGTTACTTACTCTGGTAAGAATTTTGCATATTATGTTGCTGGGATCTTTGCAATTGTTACAGGAGAGGCTTTAAATACTCAGAATTTTAGCAGTTCGTGTTCAGTTACATCATAGTCTAGTGAGAAGTGTAAACCAGTTAAATCATTATAATGGCAAAATCTTTAAAAGAGGTTTGATGTTTGTATGTGCCTATTTTGTTACATGTGAGAATATACAAAGCCTTGTCATTGCTACATGCATGGTATTTTGTGACGTACTGTAAGATTTGAAGAGAAAAGATAGGGGATAGAAAAAATAAGGAAACACATCCACACAAATTTTACCCAGGGAAATTGGAAGGGAGTGTGCTGCTATCAAACAACAGTTAAAGAGACAGGGAAGAGCAGTCCAACATAAATCTTGGAACTTTGGGTTGTCTTGACCCAAAATGGGAGGAGAACGGGTGCTGGAAGAAAGACTTTCCTTCAAACATTAGAAATCCAAAAAGCAGTTAAAGGTAAAAAGATATTAACTTTATGGCCAGATGGTAATCAACTGCCATATTATAGCTACGTTGAACTTTTTGTTTTGTTCTGTTTTCTGTTTAAAAAGGAATTTTAAGACTTCCTTGAGACAGAGCCTGATCAGAGGATTAAAATAGTTGAACCAGTAGATGTAGAAAGTTTATGGGAAAACGGGCTCAAAGATATGAAAGCCCAGTTTCCTTGATTCATTTAACTTAGATACTAGAAATCAAGGACTACATAGCCAGGTTTTAGTGGGCAAGCAGCTTCTCTGCACTAAAACAACTTAAATCAGTGAAATAGAATGTAATAGCACTAGCCATTCTGTCTTTTATCTTCCTTTTTTTTCCCCTTCCTCTACATAATGTCTGTCCTCCTTGCCATTTTGAAATTTGAACAGTAAGTCTGGTTCTGAAGACTGCTTACTTCAAGTGGCCTTTGGTAAATGTTTTATTAAAATTCTTGTACATCATACTCAGTCTTACCAGATGTACCAGGAAATTTCACATATTCTTTAGGGATGCTTTGATATATTTAACATACACGTCTAAAGATGTGTCTAAAATCAAATATATTCCTGATACAATTGGTAGCTCTGTATTTGTGTACTGTGAAACATCAAGAAAAACTCAGACTTCCTAACAAGATCTCAATAAATTGTTTATATCCTGCCCTGCCCCCCCAACTCTATTATGCAACATATTTTGAATTAGTGTATTATGTAACCGATACATGATGTACAGTGATGTAACATTTGTTTTATTTTGATCTTTGAGGTACCTCTTACTCTGGCTATGAAGCCGCAGTGTATTCAGCTGCATCGTCCTATTACCAGCAGCAGCAGCAGCAACAGAAACAGGCAGCGGCAGCAGCTGCTGCTGCTGCTGCAACAGCTGCTTGGACAGGGACCACCTTTACTAAAAAGGCACCATTCCAAAATAAGCAACTGAAACCAAAACAACCTCCCAAACCGCCCCAGATCCACTACTGTGATGTTTGTAAGATCAGCTGTGCTGGACCACAGGTACCTGTATTATGTAATATTCTGCTATATGCTTTAGTCATAATTTCTTCAGCTAAAAAAATGACCCCTTTAAGAATATTTGTTAATTTTTAAAGATCTGATTCTATACTTCTACTAAAGGAATAATTAAATGAAAATGTGTGCTATTATAGAAAGAGTTCTTACGAGAAGACAAAACGATACATCCCCTTAGCTTGTACAGAGAAGCCTCAGCTGTGCTTTGGACTTCAGAAATATTCTAAACTTTGAATTTGATTTGCTTTTTTAGCATAACAAACTTCTTAGAAAGTACTTTTTTCAAAACTATGGAATTACATAAATTTTGTGAATGGTAAGCCTGAAAATTTATTCTCTGTTGTATTCCAGCATCCCAGTTTAGTTTCACAGTGGGTACAAGTGCATAGAAAGTAGATACTGATTCATGCAGAGTGTTTATATGTATGTCTGGCTAAACAGTTCTTGCTCGTTAGGTAAACTTGTCATTATTTCCCACCCTGTCTGCTCTCTAGATTGCCAGTGTTGTACAGGAACAAATATCAGCTGCTGCATTTCATTTTCAGCACAGCTTTATTTATGTGCTAGCTTCTTGAATTGATTTTTTTTAGTGCTCTGGATACACTTAATCACTGTGGTCTTGTAGTTTGAGGAAAATTCAAAACCAAGAATAATTGAATGCATTGCAGGAAACTGCAGTTTTCTGATCATGTCAAGTTTTCAATGGTAATATCTGTTGACCAGTACTTGATTGAGGAAGTGAGAAGTTAGAGGAGAAAACTCCATATTGGTTTACCTAAAAGTGGAATCCTTGTGGTGGAGAAGAAAATTTCTTGGTCTTAGAAGTGGCCTGCTAATGCCTAAGAGCATGTCATATGGAAGAAATGTTCAGTGTAGGAAGTATTTCTTATACAAAGCATGTGTTTTGTGCTATGTTCTATATTAAGTGTATTCACATGAATGATGAACGAGCAGTACAAAGACAGCTTGTTTTGTGTGTTTTGTTAATTTTAACAGACTTATAAAGAACACTTAGAAGGCCAGAAACACAAAAAGAAAGAAGCAGCATTAAAAGCTTCCCAGAACACAAATAACAGCNCAGAAACCATATAATTTGAATTATTTTGTTTAAAGACGTCTAGTTCTGCTTTTCGTTTCAAACTTACCTTTAAGCTCACTATTAGAAGGGCCTTGTTGGGAGAAAGGCAGAAAAATATTCCCATGACATCAGTGGGAACAGGATGTATTGGGGGAAAGTATGTAAATCGTAGGAAGAAGGTGTAGAGTAAGATGGGGAAAAGAGTCAATGAGGACATGCAGTAGCATGCTTGTGCCCCCTAACTCTTTTCAAGACTTCTTGACTTTCATCTTACTTATCTGGTGCTGTGAAGCTTTCAGTGCACTTTGAAACACTGTAAGCTGAGTCAGTGCCAAGGTACAGGATTATTATGCATCCCTCCTTGGTATTTCTTGCAAAGAAAGTTGACTTGTAGGAGCAAGGAACAATGTCCTGTAGGAGACTTTATAGTGAATATGTTTGGAAGACTTTTGGTAAGCATGTTTTCCCTACTGTTTGGGTTCATTTAGGTGGGCATTCTGGAATAAAGACTGTGGGCTGCACTGTGAATCCCTGTGACCTCTGTTTTAAATTTGGCCATACAATAGTGAATGCAATGGCAGTGTAGAATGTTTGTTTAGATATTACAGATTTTCCTCGTAGCTCTGGAAAGATTAATGTCAGTAACAAATACAGTATTAATATTCAGCTTTTATAGCTCTTTGCATCTCAGAACACTGTACAAAGTGGCATCGGTAACATCGTTCCTATTAAATAAATCTCATAGCAGATTTAAAACAATTTTCCTGATATCATTTTTTGTTAGTACAGGAGCAAAAACTATGATTTAGATAGACTTGCCTATAGTGTTCTTTCTTTCATTAATAAATTGAGCCATTAAATTTTGGGTTGTGCCCAATAACTCCATAGGTATATGGAGTATAGTATATATTATCCTTGTATATTTGGATGTAGCTTTCTCTTCCTCATAGATAGTTGCTAACATCTGCTAATTTAGGTTGTCATCAGTGTTAAAATGAAATCTCAAAGGACTCTGTTTCTGTGGTACACTGAAGAATCTTGTGCATTCTACTGGAAAAAAGTAATTTTGAAGAGTTGCTTGAACTTAAATTTACAGTATTATGTGACACTAATATGTTTGTATTCTGATGGGGAACATACTTAAAAAAAAGAACAGAAACCTAACAAATGTATGTATACAGTTGTGTGCATATCATGATTGTGTACATGTGTTTGCATTAAAGGCATGTCTCGCAGATTTGGGTTTTTTTACTGCTACTTTCAAACCCAGTCTTTATTTTTGATTTTGCGTATTTTGTTCTTAGGGACTACATGCATTGCTTTTTCAGGTGATGGTCAGCTGTCACCAAAAAGAAGTATTATTGTATCTCAAGTGTGTTGTGGAAAGGCCTCTGCTTATTACTTCTAAGAATAAGCATGTACCTCTTTCTTTGAGATACTAAAGAGCTCTGAAATATGCCTCTCACATCCCCCTTAATTTTCTCTGCAGATGTGCCTTTGTTTTTTGTTGTTTTGTTTTTTTTTTTTAAATAAAACCTTTGTCAAAGGAGTCTCTTCAGTACTGCTAGGTAACCCGGAAATTCTTTCAGTATGAATACTCTTAAAATGTAGTCATCAAAAGAGACAGTGTTGTTAAATTTGAGCTAAGTAACTCTTATTTACAAATATTATTTGGAACCAAAATAGTTCCAGGTACTATACTTTTTGGAAGGAGAGTGAAAAGCAACCAGGCAACAAAACACTGAAGCAGTTTGAGCAAAATGTTTCCTTGAGTTGTACTGGCTTGGGAGTTTATTGGCTTTTTGTTCTCATCTACACAGCTTTTGGAGAAAGTGTCTGAATTTCTAATGGAAATAAGAATGCAAGATAGCTATTAACTATTTCCTTGTTGCAGATGACAAGAGCTTTTTCATGTCCATTTTTTTTTTTTTGCCTAGATCACTTTTTGTAAAGAAGCAATAGCTAGCTTTTTAGTTACATTGATTTTTTTAGTTATAATGATGTTTGTGTTATGTAATTTTTTATAGTTATCCCAGGGAGATCATATTATGAATTTCTCTTTATTCTTATAGGTAGTAAAGTTGCACACAAAACTTGGCAAACCCATTCCTTCAACTGAACCAAATGTGGTTACCCAAGCTACTTCCTCAACATCCACATCTGCTTCCAAACCAACAGCCTCTGCTTCAAATATAGCAACTAGCAGCAGTACTGTGAACTCCTCTGTTGCATCCTCTGCAGTGAAAATTCTTACTCCCACGGCAAACACACCACTTAACACTGCGTCCAACAACAAAACGTCTTCAACCGCTGCTAATATAGCTGTAAAGAAAATATCTACACCGAAAATAAACTTTGTTGGCAAGTACAGAAGTCAGTCTTTATTTTGAAACCTAACCTTTCTATAATTTTTTTAAGACTTAGTGCAGCAAATACAAATGTATTTAGTTAACTTTATTCATGAGTAACTGTGTTGTGTTTAGGGGAATTACTGATAGGTGAAAATAAGAATGTAAACAGAAGTTTTGCTTCAAAATTTATTGTGTTTTCTGCCTGGTTATCTCCACCTGACATGTCTTGGAGGCTTCTCCCACCTTCATAAGAAGCCTCCTACCTTTGGTTTCTTATGTTGTAGCTGCTGGAGTATTGCAGTTTATAGTCCAGTTGGTCCTAATTTCTGTTTACAGCCTGGGCTGTTAAGGCAACGCACAGTAGGTTGGCAGTTGACAACTGGGCAACTGAAACATGTTTGTAACAGTGGAAGTCTAGCAGTGGAAACTTTTGAAATGAGCATGACAGACATTTAGAGATGGGAAGTGGCTGTCCCACAATAAGCTATCCTGCTCTTGAAGGAAAGACCTATACAGTTGCAACACTGAGAGTATACTGCCTTTGTTAGTACAAACATTATAATGGTCTGAAGTACTTTTTTGGATCCATTTACAAAAAAAAATTATCTGATGACAAAAACGAGATTATTAAAATGTATTTGCTGAGTTGTTCCTATTCAATCCTCTCTTTTGAAAAAGCATGAAAACGAATAATGAAAATTGCAATTATATAAAGCAAAAGTTTTTCTTGCTAGAATAAAAAAGCAAGTGTTTAAATAACTTGAATGTTGTTAAACTTATTTTTAAAAATCTTTAATTGTATTTAAAATATGTTTAAGTTTTAACTAATTTTAAAAGACTTATAATGCTTTGGCCAGAACGTCAATATTTGCAAATAAAGTCTTCAGTTTGCACATCATGTATAATCACATACTCATTTTGTGAAAGTTAACAATTTAACTTTTTTGATTTATAGGTGGTAATAAGCTTCAGACAACAGGAAGTAAACTGGAAGAAATGAAATCAGCTGAAAGTGTTAAAACAACTCCTCCTGCTACAGTACAAACACAGGAAGCAAAACCAGATACAGCAGCTGAACCAGTGACTCCCACAACTCTTGCCTCCTTGCAAAGTGATGTTCAGCCAGTGGGCCATGACTATGTGGAAGAGGTACTGATATGAAAATGTGTACTGTTTTTGAACTATTTGAGTGAAAACCTGTTCAACATGAAACAGAATTGCAGAACGGTTGAGGTTGGAAGGGTCTTCTGGAGGTCATCTGGGGACTCAATCCCACTCAAGCAGGGCCACCTACAGCCAGTTGCCCAGGACCATGTCCAGACAGCTTTTGAATATCTCCAAGGATGGAGACTCCACAGCCTCCCTAGGCAACCTGTGCCAGGGTTCAGTCACCCTCACAGTAAAAAAGTGTTTCCTGATGTTCAGCGGGAACCTCCTGTGTTTTGGGTTGTGCCCATTGGCTCTGGTCCTGTCACTGGGCACCACTGAGAAAAGCCTGCCTGTGTCTTCTTTGCACCCTTCATTCCAAGTATTTACATACATTAAGATGATCCGCCCTCAGCCTTCTCTTCTTTGGGCTAGACAGTCCCAGCTCTCTCAGCCTTTCCTCATAGGAGAGATGCTCCAGTCCCTCCATCATCTTTGCGTCCCGTTGTTGGACTCTCTCCAGTATGCCCATGTCTCTCTTGTACTGGGGAGCCCAGAACTGGATGCAGGACACCAGGTGTGGCCTCACCAGTGCTGAGTTAGAGGGGAAGGATCACCTCCCTCGACCTGCTGGCAATACTTTGTCTAATGCAGCCCAGGATGCCATCTGCCTTCTTTGCTGCAAGGGCACATTGCTGGCTCACGTTCATCTGGGTGTCCACCAGGACCCCTAGGTCACTTTCTGCCAAGCTGCTTTCCAGCTGGGTGGCCCCCAGCATATATTGGTGCATGGGGTTGTTCCTCCCTGGGTACAGAGCTTTGCACTTCCCCTTGTCAAACTTCATGAGATTCCTGTCAGCCCATTTGTCCAGCCCGTTGAGGTCCCTCTGGACGGCAGCACAAGGTCTGGTGTATCAGCCACTCCTCCCAGTTTGTGTCATCAGCAAACTTGAGGAGGGTACACTCTGCCCCATCATCCAAATCATTAATGAAGATGTTAAACATGACTGGACCCAATGCTGACCCCTGGGGTACAGTGCTATTTATTAACCTCCAACTAGGCTTCATTCTACTGATTACCACCCTCTGGGCTTGGCCATTCAGCCAGTTTTCAGTCCACCCCACTGTATGCTTATCCAGCTCATACTTCAACAGCTTGTGCATGAGGATAGTATGGTGAGACTGTGTCAAAGGCCTTACTGAAGTCCAGGTAGACAATATTGACTGTACTCCCCTCATGTACCAGGCCGTTCATGTCATCACAGAAGTTTATCAAGTTGATCAAGCATGATTTCCTCTTGGTGAAGCCATGCTGTCTACTCGTGATGATTTTTTTGCCCTTAATGTGCCTGAAAATGGTTTCCAGGATTAGCTGCTCCATCAGCTTCCCAGGGATTGAGATTAGGCTGACTGACTGTAATTCCCTGGGTCCTCCTTGAAGATAAGAATGACTAGTCATTGCACCTGCAGAGGCTTGAGCATATGTTCATAGTTCTGTATCGTGCATGTTTCTTTTGTGTTCAGTGGGGCATTCTTCATGTGGGTGGCATGAGATATGTGGATGAAGTCTAATGTAAATTTTTCATGATTTGCAGGTTTGTAATGATTCAACTCGATATGTTCAGGCTTGAGTTTAAAGCTGTGTACTCTTTGGTACGGAAGAACTTTGTTCTTTGTTCATTACCAAACACAATGGTGTGTTTGTCAGAATTGAAAGTTCTGTTTTGCCTTCTTTCAGTTATTGTGTGAACTTTTTAGCATGTTCTGAGACAGGTAGACATTATCCAGTGTCACTGAATTAGATTAATTTTTACATCAGCTTTGTTTTTTTAAAAAAAAAAGCCAAATGTGTTACAACTTTATTTCCAGGTAAGAAATGATGAAGGAAAGGTGATACGCTTTCACTGTAAACTTTGTGAATGCAGTTTCAATGATCCTAATGCCAAGGAGATGCACTTAAAAGGGAGGCGGCACAGACTTCAGTATAAGGTTAGTAGAAATGCTGATGCTTCTACCTGAAAATCCACCAGATGTCAGCTGACTGATTACACGTTCTTACATTTAAAGACTAGACAAAAGTAGGTACTCTGAGTAAACAGCATATAAAAAAAGGTAGAGAAATATATTTCTTAGGGAGTATAGTCTTCAAAGAAGTAATGGAGACTGTGAAACTGTATTTTGGTTTGGGTTTTTTTAAACATTTTAAACGTTGCTTTCAGGCAACCTTTGCAACATTAAAGAACGGTACAACGTACACAAGCAACAGTAGGTTCTTCATGTTGTTAACCATGAATTTCTAATAGTGTAAAATAGTAGTGCTCAATGTTTTTGGCAGGATAAACCACATAAACCCTTTGTGGAGACATTTGAGAAACAAGTGTTGAGACTTTGTCGTAAATGGAGACACCCCTATACTGACATGGTGTGCGTTTTGATTATTATAAGATTATATAGGAAGAATCTGTTGTGGTCACAGGAGATACAGTGGGCTTGCATAATCATGAAAGGGATGAAAGAAGAGAAAAAATGGCCAGAAAAATGTATTCAGTAACTCATGATTATGCCCCTGTATGAGGGACCCTTCAGGAACAGGGCATCAGGAAGCACACTGTAGTTAAGATGAAATGTTTTTTTCAGGCTATAGGGTAGTCATCCTGCTACAGAATGAACAGCAAATTACTTAGTATTTAATGTAACATTTTAATCTTAAATTGCTTTGTTCTCATATAAGTGAAGAGGGAATTCATTATATTTGTAATATGTTGCTATTTCTTTCCTTTAAAATACTGGACACAGATTTTTCTTCTTCAACTANATAGTGTAAAATAGTAGTGCTCAATGTTTTTGGCAGGATAAACCACATAAACCCTTTGTGGAGACATTTGAGAAATAAGTGTTGCAGATTTCTTAGTCATGAATGGAGAGACACCTGTACTGACACATGGTGTGCATTTTGGTTATTATAAGATTATAGTGGAAGAATCTACTGTGGTCACAGGAGATCCAATGGATGTGCATAATTATGAGAGGGATGAAAGAAGAGAAACAAATGCCAGAAAATTTTATTCAGTAACTCATGATTGTGCTCCTGTATGAGGGACCCTTCAGGAACAGAGCATCAGGAAGCACACTGTAATTAAGATGAAATGTTTTTTCAGGCTATAGAGTAGTCATCCTGCTACAGAATGAACAGCAAATTACTTAGTATTTAATGTAACATTTTAATCTTAAATTGCTTTGTTCTCATATAAGTGAAGAGGGAATTCATTATATTTGTAATATGTTGCTATTTCTTTCCTTTAAAATACTGGACACAGATTTTTCTTCTTCAACTACTCATTCAATGCAGTTCTAAAACTGCATTTCACTCCCCTTGATTTTATCGTAGACTAGTAGTGTGTGTTGAACATGTCAGAAGAACTCTGTAACCTTGAGATGACAAGAGGAAAAACAATATTTAATTTGTTATTTTTCTGAACTAGAAAAAAGTAAACCCAGACTTACAAGTAGAAGTAAAGCCCAGTATTCGAGCAAGAAAAATTCAAGAAGAGAAGATGAGGAAACAGATGCAGAAAGAAGAATACTGGAGAAGGCGAGAAGAGGAGGAACGCTGGAGGATGGAAATGAGGTAATGCATTCTGTTTTATCAATGAATGACACAAAGCTGCAGCCAGATTATCTAAAACTAACTCTGCTTCTGTAGTTACTTGTTTTGAATACTTGTTTTGGGAACTCTGTACTGACTTGTTTTAAATTAAGTTGTCATTAGCCCTCTGGGTTTTTTGTTTGTGTTCAATCCCTCCGAGGAATGCAGACTTATTATAATTATTTTGCTATAAATTCAGACCCACTTTCAAAATGACCATTCATTTTAGTTACCCTCTGGAGTTCACTGGTATTTGCTTATGACTACTAGAAAAGAGTTAGTGAGGACATGCAAGAATATATTTAGAATGGTGGAAAGTATTAACTGCTATATAAAGAGAACACTTTGATTGATGCACTTCAGGAGATATGAAGAGGACATGTACTGGAGGAGAATGGAGGAAGAGCAACATCACTGGGATGACCGTCGCAGAATACCAGATGGAGGATATCCTCACGGTCCTCCAGGACCTCTAGGCCTGCTGGGAGTTAGACCAGGAATGCCTCCTCAGCCCCAAGGACCAGCTGTGAGTTTCTTAACTTGAGAAAAAAAATGAAATCATACCTACCAGGAGGCACAGTTAAGAACTACAAATTATTCAGTGCTACTTCAGTTGTCTCCAGTGTTTCTTAATAAATTATATGCTAATGAAACAGTGTAGGTGGACCTGTCTTCGAAAATGAGTCCACTGAGATGACAAAAGGATGCTTTGAAGACAAATACTGTTTCTTCTGAAATACAAGTCACTCTGGATTTGCATACTACTTTTTATCTTATTTAACTGCATTATACAGCATTATTTATCTAATTGTGGACAAATGTATGGATAAAAAGTGGTTGGATCGTCAGACCCGGAGGGTGATGGTTAGTGGTGGGTCATACTCTGCCTGGAGGTCAGTAACAAGTGCGGTACCACGTGGGTTTATCCTGGGATTTGTCTCCTTAGGACCTTATCAATGATCTGAAAGGTGATGGAGTGAGTGCACACTCATCAGGTTTGCAGCTGGCATGAAACTGAATCAGTTTGGGATGGGGAGAATAGTTTGAGGGCAGGGCTGTCATCCAGAGGTACCTAGGCAGACTGGAGGAATGGACCAACAGGAACTTTATGGAATTCTGCAAGGACAAATGCCTAATGCTGCACTTAGGAAGGAATAACAGGCTGGGGAGTGACTGGCTGGGTAGCAGCCCTGCTGAAAGGGATCTGGGGATCTTGGCAGATAGCAAGCTGAACATGAGTCAACAGCGTGCCCTGGCAGCAATGAAGGCCAACAGCATCCTGGGTTATATTAACAGGAGCATAATCAGTAGATAAAGTNTTGAACACAGGAAATAATTTTTTTCACACAGATGTTGTGCAGCCTCCATCTTTGGTAGTTTTCAAGAACTGACTGGATAAAGCCCTGAGCAACATGATGTGGTCCTATAGCTGACTGTGGTTTGCATAGGAGGTTGGACTAGAAGACCTGCTGAGGTCCCTTCCTATTTGAATCTTCTGTGATTCTATGAAAGCAGTCATGGACACTTTATTTTGC
>VYZW01000711.1:0-24411 GCA_013401315.1 Balaeniceps rex
AGCCCTGTCCAACCTGACCTTGAATGTTTCCAGGGATGTTCCAGTGCTTCACCACCCTCATCGTAAAAAATTTCGTCCTTATATCTAGCCTAAATCTACCCTCCTTTAGTTTAAAACCATTGCTCCTTGACCTGTCACCACAGGCCTTGCTAAAAAGATTGTTAGGTATTCATATATACTGTTATACATAGGAAACAGCCAGTACGAGAAAATCTGTCTTCTGATACAGACACGAAGGCAATCCTATAAGCAAGGAGAAATGTTTGAACTTTAACCTCATCTTCTTTTGAATTTGCAGCAGGCTGTTGTACGGCATTATTCAGAATATATAGATGACACTCTTGACTGGAACTAAGCCTGTTCGTCTCAGGACTTTTGCGGTGGGCAGGAATATACATATCGCTCTGATTCAGCTGCTCTGAGCAGATGATCTCAAAACAAGGGGCTTGCTTTCATCAGAGCATCAAGCAAGGGAGCTCTCCCTCTTGTGGAGTCAAATGTAACTCCACCGGCAATTTTAAATTCTGCTTCCATAACCACACACATGCTGAGCCAGACAGGGCCTAACTCCTAAAATAGCAAGAGAAAGGAGAATTTAATTTGCAGCTTTCCTTATGTGATAGCATGGTAGGGGCAAGAGCAATGGCTAATCAGAAATAGGGTAATATCATCATAACGAGCGTATTTTGAACCAAGCACATACCATGTTATTGCAACCAGGTTCTGAAATTCTCCTTTTGTGCTATCGTAGAAGCACATCTAAATAATTGCTCAGGCATCTCATTTGGCAGCTTGTCTTGAACTTATGGTCATTACCATCAAATTTGCCTTTTTTCTATTTCTAAATGACTCTTTTCAATTCCTCTCTAAAGAGGAAGGATTTATTAGTTTTAAAGTGGAGCACGTTCCTTTCTTTTTTCCTGGTTTCTGCAAGTAGGTAGAATGTTCTTAAACAGCCCCAAGCAGATTTTTTTCCAATTTAAACTCTCTTTTCCCTCCCTCCAGCAGGTGTCGTTCACAGTTGGTTTTGGCTCTGTGAAATGAATATTTCTGAGCACTAGGTAAATGTATTGCTGAATTAATCTTTCTTCTGTTTGTATGCTGAAGTGTATTTGGTTCCATCACTTGCCACATTTTGGGTGACCAGCTCTTTAAACACCTACTAATTTCTACTGTGTTTTTTATTGAATTGTAACATGAACCAATNGTGCTTCACCACCCTCATCGTAAAAAATTTCGTCCTTATATCTAGCCTAAATCTACCCTCCTTTAGTTTAAAACCATTGCTCCTTGACCTGTCACCACAGGCCTTGCTAAAAAGATTGTTAGGTATTCATATATACTGTTATACATAGGAAACAGCCAGTACGAGAAAATCTGTCTTCTGATACAGACACGAAGGCAATCCTATAAGCAAGGAGAAATGTTTGAACTTTAACCTCATCTTCTTTTGAATTTGCAGCAGGCTGTTGTACGGCATTATTCAGAATATATAGATGACACTCTTGACTGGAACTAAGCCTGTTCGTCTCAGGACTTTTGCGGTGGGCAGGAATATACATATCGCTCTGATTCAGCTGCTCTGAGCAGATGATCTCAAAACAAGGGGCTTGCTTTCATCAGAGCATCAAGCAAGGGAGCTCTCCCTCTTGTGGAGTCAAATGTAACTCCACCGGCAATTTTAAATTCTGCTTCCATAACCACACACATGCTGAGCCAGACAGGGCCTAACTCCTAAAATAGCAAGAGAAAGGAGAATTTAATTTGCAGCTTTCCTTATGTGATAGCATGGTAGGGGCAAGAGCAATGGCTAATCAGAAATAGGGTAATATCATCATAACGAGCGTATTTTGAACCAAGCACATACCATGTTATTGCAACCAGGTTCTGAAATTCTCCTTTTGTGCTATCGTAGAAGCACATCTAAATAATTGCTCAGGCATCTCATTTGGCAGCTTGTCTTGAACTTATGGTCATTACCATCAAATTTGCCTTTTTTCTATTTCTAAATGACTCTTTTCAATTCCTCTCTAAAGAGGAAGGATTTATTAGTTTTAAAGTGGAGCACGTTCCTTTCTTTTTTCCTGGTTTCTGCAAGTAGGTAGAATGTTCTTAAACAGCCCCAAGCAGATTTTTTTCCAATTTAAACTCTCTTTTCCCTCCCTCCAGCAGGTGTCGTTCACAGTTGGTTTTGGCTCTGTGAAATGAATATTTCTGAGCACTAGGTAAATGTATTGCTGAATTAATCTTTCTTCTGTTTGTATGCTGAAGTGTATTTGGTTCCATCACTTGCCACATTTTGGGTGACCAGCTCTTTAAACACCTACTAATTTCTACTGTGTTTTTTATTGAATTGTAACATGAACCAATTAATTCTCTTTTACTCTTCCTGTTAGAAGAGCATCAACTCACAATCATTTGTTTTAATGTTGACCTCTCCTGTTTCAAAACTGTGGTCATGTAAACCAAATTCCAATCTCTTCCTTTGAATCTAATACTGACCTTTCTAGGTAGCTAATAACCAGACATTTCAGTAGCTCACTTGTCTTTCATGTTTTTCAGTGACATCCATCATATTAAATGTGTGTTCCTCAATAACCACTTCTAATTTCTTGTGGTTATAATCCAGGCTTGTGATGTACAAGACAAAGAAATTATTCTCTCGTTATTGTGTGGCATCTTGTTTAGGTTGGCATTTTATTTTCCTCATTCGCCTGCCTTTTTTTTTTATAATTTTAGAGCTTTTGAGACACTTGCAAAATTATAGCACTTCACATAGTTGCTTGGCTGCCAGTGCTCATAAGCCAAAACTGAATCCTGCAGAAAAAAAATGGGAAGATTTACAAAACCTGATAGCTTATCAGCTGGAAAACAGGGACTTGACATATCTAGTACTCCAGATTCAGAGATTGTGCAATAATACTTCTAAAGTTCCTGTTACACAATGAAGGTAAATTTCAAGAAAAGATTTTTAGGAAGCATCTTCAGTTTCAAGTCACACATGTGCCGAAGGCACTTTGCCCTGTAACAGAGCTGTGACCTGGCCCACTGTCAGGTGCATCTCTCAGGTTGTTTCACACTTCAATACCCTCATCCTACCTAATTTGTGAAGGCATTTCTTCACCTCTGTAGCCAGGGAGCACGAAACACCCCTTACGGCTCTTCAGGCTCATGCAAAGCCCAGATATCTTCTTCAGACTTTCTGTGGCTGATGATTAGTCTTTCCCCTATCAACACCACTTCTGTTTTTCTTTGCTGACACAGAAATGCAATCTGATACTGATGTATCTTCTCCTGTTGTTATTCAAAGAACCATGATTCTTCAAAAATCCCAAGAATCCTGTATTTTCTTGATTCCTAAAGAAGAGCTAATACTACCCCCAGGTACTGTATTTCCTCAGAAAGACCCTTCTGCAGCTCTGTAGGTGGGCTGTTCTCCAGGGTCTCTCATACCTGCAGCCTGCCAGGCTTCCATTACGCACTGCAGTGCAGCCTGCACCCCCATGGGCTACATCTTCCAAAGGCTTCCAGTGTTATCCATACGCCAGTCCCTTCCACCGCAGAGATGCCAGCTGACAAACTAGATGTCAAACAGCCTACTTACATTTTCTTATGTAATGACAAGCTACTTATCCTGGATGCCAAGACCATCTTTAAAAAAGTAAAAGTGTTTATTGTTTGACTGCATAATTGAGCATCTGTGAATAATGTAAAAAAATGCATTTACTCGTAGAACAAGAAAGTGTTGGGGTAAAGAATTGCTCAACTGCGGTGAGAAGGAGTCCCACCTGGAGTAACCAGACATTTTTTCTTCCATAAGTGCTTATTTTGTTGTGTTATAGAAAACACAAATAAGAGTTAGAGTCTCATTGCTCTCCCAGGAAACCAACTTGTGAGATGTAAGGCAGGGCAAATTTCATTCATAATACTATTTTTAATCTTTAAAACCAAACAACTATAGTATTTGCCAAGGATCATAGTTTATTTATTTCAGTACTTCAGCATCTATGACTTGCTTTAGATATTTGACAATAACTTACATGTATTACTTGTAGGGAGTGAAAACTCAACACACACACTTAACATTTCTGAGATTCCAATGTCCATAGAGAATTTCAGTAACATTATTCACATCTATAAGCTTGCATCTGACTACTACATTCCTTCTGTCCAAATAGAAAGAAAATGAAGGCTTGTGTGTCATGCCCAGAAAGTTAATGGATTCATGTGAAAACAGATTTTGGCAAAAAACAGGCAAAGATAGAAGTTTTTCAGCTCAGAATTCTCTATGGAAATGGTCTTAGTCCTTTGCCCTTATTACACTACCTGTAGTGCCTGCTATCTGTTACCACCCAAGATGCCACCTCAGGTGTCTCAAATCACTTAGGAACTTTGGTTTTGCAAGAAAAAACTTCAAAGGACGGTACAGTACTGTGTAGGTGTGACACATAGCTCAACACCAAGCATGACTTTGAACTGTTGGGAGACAAAGACTGTTATGTTTAGTTTGGTACTGACTTGTAGGGTTTGTACTCTCTTTGTGCCCTGATACAGTCTGGGACCACAGCTCTGCGGTTAACCAGTGCTTTGTAAGAGATGGGGTGAAAACGCAGTATTTCCGTACAATCATAGAGCAGGATCAAAATGGTGCTACACTGTTACAGAGGCATGTGTTGTGTGTGTGAAGAGTACATGGGGATGTTCTGAGCTGGGCAAACTAAACTATGTCCAGCTACTGTGAAGAAAATTAACTCTATCCTAGCTGAAACCAGGACAACTACACCTTACGTCTTCTTTCCTCTTTGTGTTTTATGATTGTGATACTTCAGTGATTTTAGTGCTTCCAAAAAGCAAAACCTGCATCTCTGATATCTTCATGTTTACCTTAATTTAGTGCATTTTTATTGTTCACACTTTGTATCAAAAGAAAACCCCGCTGAATGGAAAATGCCACAGCAGACGGCATTGAAATACAAATAGAAGGTTTCAGAGGAGCCCTGTCAGCAAACACTGTGTTGGAGATGCATGAAATTACAATCCTGCAAATGACCTTACAGTATGGGGAGGGAACGAAGGGACGTTTAAGTAGCAACGATTGCCTTCTTCCCTATTCCATTGCTCTTTCTCTGGGCAGACATCAATAAAAGACAACAATGCTAGAACCTGCAGTGACTTGTATAAGATTAAATTACCTTAATTGGGGTTAATTGAACAGGAATGATGAAACTCAAATTGGAAACAATGTATGTTACATACAAATGTAATTACAGAAAGGAAGTACGACTTGCCAACAAGGAAAACAAACGGTACTACGTATCAACAAAGCATATTGGAGCTGGAGCAGCTGTTTTTATGGTCTAGGTTGCAAGGCTGATGGTTTTTTTTTTAATGACTGTTATTGTCTCTTCCATTTCAGGAGACTAAAAATTAGGACTAGTTGCACATTCCTGTGTGCCACACTGAAAAACTTAATGTTCAAGAGAACGATCCTAGTTCTTAATTGACTTTTGCTTTCATGGCACCCACTGGTGAGTGCACTTGTCCAGTGTATGCGCCTGTGCTGGATATGGTGCAACAGGCACCACCTACGTGACGTGAAGGCCTGGCAGCCAGTGCTGGAGGCTGTCTGCATGCTCAGTAGGAGACCTGCAGGTTACCTTGCCAGCAGGAACTGGTGAGGCTTGAAGGGTTGGGCAGGGGTTCGAGGGATTTTAAACATCAATAAAATGTTGTTTTTTTGATGTTTAAAAAAACATCAAAAAATGTTTTTTTAAACATCAAAATGTTTAAAAAAACTGTAAACATCAATAGTTTTTAATTTCTCCTTGTGAATTCCTTAAGTTCCACTGTGGAAAAAAATAGTATGACTCATGGGGTCCCACCTTTGATACTTCTAGGCAAGCAATGGACACTATGAAGAGGGGAATTGTTTTCCCTGAATATACTCTAGCTGGAACATGACTCAGTCCTTTACAGTGCTCCATGGCAGGTTGTTCTGCTGGAAGGCAAAAGTACTTCAGTTACAATGGTATAAATCGTTTTGTTGAAAGTACCTCTTCTGCAAAAGGGTAATGAATGTGGGATATCATCAGATGAGAATTTCTAACTGAATTTAAATGACCAAAAACTTTGGTTTTCTCCTTTTGGTACAATATGTATGTGAGGAATTATGCATTAGAATAGTTTACCACTAATACTACATTGACTCAAAGCATGTCTACCAGTTTCAGTGATATATTTTTTACTTTGGCTAAGAATTTATATTTTATTTATATATTTTTAGAAGTACACTGTGGCTTCCCAACTCAGGTTTTGAATCTTGCAAATATCTGGTCTGTCTTTTGTTAGATTTATCAATTTCTTTCTTAGGACTGTGACTAGACCTAATACTTTTTATTACAATTTTACAATTAATCTAATATTTAGCACTTATCTACTAATAAATGTTTGTTCATACAGTGCTTTATAGTTTCAAAGTGTTACATGATAACTCACTATTAACAAACAGATTTTTTTAAAAAAATCCTGTAAAAGAGTGATTTATAGAACAAGCACAAATTAACAGACATCAAACTGATGCATAGTGCAGTGGTTAGTGCTTTAGTATAACTGAACACATGGGGAGGACTTCAGACGATAAAAATTGCTCCAGATAGAAAATGTCAAGGTGCAACTCTCAATGTCAAGGCAACTCTATTTACTCTTAGCTGCTGTAGGTTCCATGTCTATGTCCAGGTCCGACAGAGCACAGTAGAAGAGCATCTGAACATATTTTGTTGTTGTAGCTGTAATACATAGCAAAAATGTGTGAGACAAAGTTGTTATACATCTTAGACAAATATATGGATTTTGAGGATTTGAAAGAACTACATTTGAAAAATCTTAAAACACCTTAATCAATTGATTAAGCATGTTACAAATAGCTAAAGGCAAAAGGAGCTCAATAATTAAACAGAAAGTCTCATTTAATCAAACTTTCATCAACATTTTCATTGAATTGTCAGATTGATAGCTGAGTTCAAACTGAATACAAATATTAAAGTTTTGCTTTTCAAGATTGCCTGAACTTGAGGAGTGGAAACTACCCTTCAGGCCAATAATTCATTATTTCACAATTTACGAAAATTCATGGACTCCTCTGACTCAGATATTCTACTCCTTGGGCAGAAAGTGAAGCAATGGTATCTGCCTTCCAGGGTATCAAACTGCATGCATTTAGTCTTCATGATCCTGCATGGCTTTTATTGAGCCAACATCCTTCAAATGGCTCAATACCACAAACATTATATGACCGTATATATCCACATATTGGACTGTTCTGTACAGGTATACATGGTTTTATTTTCAGGACCATGTGATGAAGCAAATGATCTCAGACATGCTGTATACAGCATACTAAAACTTCATAAGGAAAAAGGATTCTAGGAAAAATTATTCTTCCTGTCTTCTGACCAAGCATTCAAGATTTTGGCACACTGACTAGGACAAGATGATGTTGCTTACCAGAGAGCCACTGTAGACATTTAGGTCGTTTTTCAAATGGCAGATAGACTCCCAAATAATATGCAGGAATGCCTGAGAGAGCAATACCGATGCCAATAAGGGAATTGATTGTGTCGCTGTAGAGAGGAACTATGACCAGGAAAAGGGAACATAAACAGTATACTATAGGGAAGAAGAGGTTAAGCTGTGGAGACAAAAAAAATTCCAACATTTATTAAAAGATGCAGTAAATATTCTATTGTCAGGCCTTGCAAATTAAAATTAGACAAGTCAATAATAAAAATGTAACTATTGACTAATATGTCTACTATGTACTGAATCTTTTGACTGCCTACAGTCAGCACTAGCTAGCTTCTGGGGTGACATGGTTTAGTAGGCATGGTGGTGTTGGGTTGATGGTTGGACTAGATGGTCTTAGAGGTCTTTTCCAACCTTAATGATTCTATGATTCTATGACTCTGTGTATGCTGCTGAGAGAGCCTCTTACTTGGTACACACCTGAATATCTGACCATTTTGTTGTTTTCAGGCCTGCACAAGCTCAGTTCCTTTCCACATTAGTAAGAGATCAATCTTTGAAAGCAGTACTTTAAAACTGAGCAGCAATGGCTAGTTTTCCCTCTAACTTAAATTGTAAATTTTTAATTGTAAGTTTGATTGGGAACTAACTCAGCTAGACTTTCAGTTACCGTGTGATGCTACAGAACTAAGACTGATGTACGAACATTTTGCCTGGGCACTTATCAAATATCATATCACAAATAAGGAAAGTTGCAATAACCTCTTTATGGATTTATTTTTCACTAAAATATTTTTCACTAGCTGTAGTAATGAGCCTTCTCAAAAGTCCAGGAGCTGACATTTGAATACTAGCTGAAAATCCTGAGAGTTTACTAGTATAAATATTTCTTTTTCCTTATAAAGGTTAAAAATGTACGTTGATGAAAACCAACTGCTACGTTTCAGAAAAGAAAAAAGTGTACGTGGAGTTGTGACGTTGACTAAGCTGGCAAATGCTGATAGGAATTAAACAGTCATTATCTACAATCTGATTGTAATCCTTGCTTTAGTAGAGTCAATAGCAAAACTGCCAATAAGGCAAGATTTAATCTTTATCTTCCACATATTTTGGGGGAGAATTTGGAAATGAAGTGTGAACATGCTTCAGGAAAATTTGTTCTGCTCTGGAAGACTGGAAGGTTTTCTAGCAGTAGGTGCTTAGGATATTTTACTCCTTTATTTGAACCATGTTTTTTATAATCAGGATGTTACACTTAAACAGGAAAAAAATGTGTTGATAAAAATGGTGCAGGAGGTTAGGAAGAGTGAGTGACAAGGAAGAAATATTTAGATAGGGTGTTAATTTGGATTTCTCTTAATTTTTGCTGCATCACTGCAGAGCCAAAATCCAGGTCATGGAGCCAGCAGAGCACAGGGAAACAGGAGCCAGCATGTGGTTTTGTGTGCCTGGGGGAAGCCGTGGGTTTCCGTCCCTGCTTCCTGGACATCACTGGGTTAAAACTAGAAACAAGTTTTAGATGCGCTTTGTTTCTGCACAGTCTCCCTCTCCTAATTGATACCCAGATGCTCTTCTGCAATCAGTCATTAAACTTGCATTTTACTGTCTATGACCACTATGCAGTGGGAGGGAACACTCAAAATACATTTCATTATTTAAGCTTTTGATCTTCTGCATGAACAGAATTTTGGGCATTTATGGGCTTTGGAGGGATTTTGCTGAATTTGTTAAGTCGTGCAAGTTTGATCAGAGTGTTAACCTCTCTGGAGCCCCCACCACTAGCTCTACTGTGGTCCACTGTGAACAATACAAAAGGGGGTTGGTTCCAGGATGGGCTAAGAACCCCAGGCATTTATTTATTCCTTATTTATTTTGAAATAAAGATAGTTATAAGGTTGAATGAAAGGAAAAAAGAAATGGTAAACATAATTTCAATCTCACAGCAAAAGTACCAGAACAGATGTTCTTGTGGAAACTCAGATGGGTTTTGCTCCTTCATTTCTTATCTTGTATGTTGAAAGGATGTCTATGGCTGGTAAATAGTCTATAACATAACTGGTAATGTTATGGTTGTGGTATTGAGGATCACACTTCAGGCAAGTGGTCGAGTCACCATCCCTGGGAGGTATTTAAAAGACGGGTAGATGAGGTGCTTAGGGACATGGTTTAGTAGTCGACAGGTATGGTTGGACTCGATGATCTTAAAGGTCTTTTCCAACCAAATGATTCTGTGATAAACACGTGCATTAGCTGGCTTTTAGGGCTTGTTTCCTCTCTTGTTTACTTACTTTAATAGGCCGTGGTCTATGTGGCTGAGTATATCTCAAATATATCAGTCCTGCAATAGACAGACCCACAAAGAGCCAGTAGTTGAAGCAGTAGTAATTAATGAGGAGGAAAACATCTTCCACAAGCAGATAAAGCAAAGTCATTAAGCCCTAGAGATAATAAAAACAAAGACTTTTTAATGTGAAAATAAAGACATGGCTTATAAAATAAAGAGGTAGTAAAGTTATAAAACAGCCTGTTTCCAACATATTTGTCCGGAGTTAGGAGATCAGGTCCTTGCAAGAAGGATGTACTTAAAACTCTGAGAAATCTGCAAATATGCTGTGTGAAACATGCTGGTATCTCTTCCTTAAACATAGCAGTGAGACCACCACATTTGGCTGATGAGGTGTTGGGTTTGTGAAGTTATGTTTCAGCACCAGCATCCTCCTAAGAAGGCCAGATGAGGAGCCCCAGACTCTGCCGCACTATGGAGAAGGCTGCTAAGAAGCTTTCTGTAGGCAGTGGCTTACTCTGCTGTGCTGGTTGGCTTCAGTTGGAAAGCCAACGTGTAATTTAGTTTCACTGTTGGAGGCTCTCACAGTTCACTCATATGCTGAGACCATTAGAGTAAATTCTGTGGTATGCAGGTATGCTATACTGCCTGCATGGAAAGACCTAAAATACCGGGAATTTAATATCTGTTTTAACAGATGAGCAGAAAAAAATTCCACTGTGAAAAACGTGAATGGTGGTGTATTAAGGGAGTGTAGCTCATCTTACTGGTGCAAACAGAATCCCTCTGAGAAGACTGTTCACAATGAGATTATAACTTTTAGTAAATTATTTGATGTCAAACAGGACTGGCGTGATAATCTATTCATAAACCATATGTAACACAAGGCAATGGAAGACACCAAATAAAAAACACCTTCAAATAAACAGCAGTGAAATGCTTTTGAATGATTCCACCTTCTCCATTTGTGGATATCCTCCCCCTTATTTTAATCTGTTAGATTTATGGATTATTTATTAAAATAATTTGCACTAATTCTATACCTTATGGTTCCTTGATTTTGTGTTAAAAGATTCATTTGCATAGTGACAGCATGTCCTGGTTTCAGCTGGGATAGAGTTAATTTTCTTCCTAGTAGCTGGCATAGTGCTGTGTTTTGGATTTAGCATGAGAAGAATGCTGATAACACACTGATGTTTTAGTTGTTGCTAAGTAATGCTTAGACTAGTCAAGGACTTTCTTTTTCAGCTTCCCATGCTCTGCCAGCTGCACAAGAAGTTGGGAGGGGGCACAGGCCAAGATAGTTGATCCAAATTGACCAAAGGGCTATTCCATACCATATGACGTCATGCTCAGTATATAAACCGAGGGGAGTTAGCCGGGGGGCAGCGATCGCTGCTCGGGGACTGGCTGGGTGTCGGTCGGCGGGTGGTGAGCGGTTGCATCACTTGTTTTCTTTTCCCTGGGTTTTGTTTGTCTCTCTCGTTCTCCTTTTCATTACAATTATTATTATTATTATTATTATTATCATTATTATTATTACTATTATTATTATTTTATTTCAATTATTAAACTGTTCTTATCTCAACCTGTGGGTTTTCTTACTCTTGCCCTTCCGATTCTCTCCCCCATCCCACCGGGGAGGGGGAGGGTGAGCGAGCGGCTGCGTGGTGCTTAGTTGCCGACTGGGGCTAAACCACGACACAGCAGGAAAAAGTCAATATGGCTATAGGTATCCAATGATAGGAATTTAATTTTAAGTGCTTTGTCACTCCTGTTATAACTGGAGTCCTAGAAAATTAGCCTACGGAAGGATCTGAGAGATGTTCCTGCCATATTCTTCTCCAGTGACACTCGGAAAACTTAGAGAAAGACTTAAACAACTCCTGTCTATACTGTTACATATTTAGCCATTCTCTGTTTTCTAAATAATGCTGTTGTACTTACTCCTCACTAATCTTGTTCAGAGAGCATATGAATGTGAATCAAGCCATTCTCTTTCCACTGAAAAAACCCACCAGACAAAATAACATCACTGCCACCACCCCCTGCCTCAATGGGTTTTAAAAATTGAGGGCATTTGAGGAAGAGGTCTCCAGTGCAGGAGAAGCCTGGGAGAAACACCAGGCAGAGGAGAGGTGTTATACTCCCCGGGTCCGAACTGCCGGCTGCCCAGGGCAGGCACGGGGACGGGCTGTCACTTACATTGAAGAGGAGAGCAGGGACTGGTGTGAAGCACTTTATGTGAATCAAGCTCAGACTGTCAGGGAGGTGTCCTTCCCTGGCTCCAACATAAAAAAGCCTGAAAAAAAGAATAAGAAAACTCAGTGAGTCAATGAATAGCGTGTTGCTTTCTGACAAAGGCGGCGTTAATTCTTTTATTACTGTATTGTAAATGCTGCTCTCTTCTCAAGTGGCTTTAGTTTATCAGTTGGTGCTGATCACGAGAAGACACGTCAGATCCTAACAATCTTTCCATCATAAATGAACAACTTGACATGTCAAAAATTGACTGTGTCACTTTTACAATGCAGTAGTAAAGAATGCAGATTAATAATAAATGATTCTTTTTCAATTATTTAAAACAAATGTTATGTTTCATACCTAGATGCTGCAATTATTGATGAGTTTAAGCCACTATAGCAAGACATGGCCACTGCTATAGGAATTATCCACTTAGCATAACTAAGGGTTTCACCGCCAAACGTCTGTAACAGAAAAAGAAAAGAATAGTGAGGCCCATTACATTAAACATATGGACAATCCTGAGAAACTCTCATGAAAACACACCAGCCCAAATATAGTGTCATACCCCATGCTTTCTTATGACATGCGATAATGACTCTGGAAATTAGAACTGATTGGTATCAAAATAAAAATGGCAGATACATTAAAAAAAGATTTAAAAAAAATTCTAAGCCTAGATCAAGTCAATGAGATAATAGAAGAAGATGTATTTACTTTAACATATTCTGATAAATCCTGACTGTAGTAATCCATGAATTATAATTGTACTTTTCTATAAAATATTGATAAGTTTTTAAAAAGCATTTCACCGCACATTTTTGTGTTGAAAACATTGCTGTGATCCTGCAGCATTAAAATTCACACACTGTACATTAGAATGATAGCAAAACCCCCTGTTTCTTAAACCACCCAGACCGGCCATAGCTCTTTCTCTGTCTGGCCCTGGCAAAAGCATCTTCTACAATGAAGTACTGTTAGGAGCAGGATTTACAGAGTATATAAAAGGATTTTACAAGAGCAGATTTACTGGATATATTCTTTATATGCACCTTCTAGTATACTGGTACTCTTACATGAAAACAAAGTTTAAAACAAAGCAACAACCTTCAGCATGGAAATATTTCAACTGTTTTGCCAAGAATTATGCTACCTGAGATTCCTCCACAGTGCCATCCGTACAGTAACTTTTGGTTTAATTATTTTATGCAACTTACCACAGCCACTGCATCACTCGTGAGGAGAGCTGACATGTCCAACACTACATAATATGCTATATTAGTCAGCAAGTAAATAATAGTCACAATAGGCATTGAAATTGCAATAGAAAGAGGTAGATTCCTGCAAAAGGAAAATGGCAAAATTATTTCATGTTATTTGAATAAGGAATATTTAAATAGAAGATTGTTCCCAAATTGACAGTTGGACTAGGTGGTCTTAGAGGTCTTTTCCAACCTTAATGATTCGATTCGATTCTATTCTAAATTCAAACATTTGTGAATGGATACCTCCACCACCTTTCATAATCCATCATTTTGTAATCATGGGGTTAAAAAATAACATGCAGCCATGTGTAGAACAATTCCATAAGCAGCTTAGTTGGCTGCTTGTGGGTCTGCCACAAGTTTTAGAGAAAAAAAATGTACATTTATACCTGCAGATTTATATGCTGGCTTTACTATGAAGCAATTTAAGAGAGCACTTAAGCAATGAGGTTGGACATCTCTACAGAGGAGAGATGATATTTCTAGTGCTACTGTGGACTTTTTGATTTTTTACTTAACTTTTCATCTTCAGTAAAATTAAACATTTTTCCCATAAACAGTAATGCTGAAGATCACATGATAAAACAGTCATAAACCTGAAACAGTCTTACTCTACTGGTGGTAAATAAAATAACTGTTCTATCTGACTGAAAAGAAATAGGGAATTTTAGAGAGCTAGATGGACCCACACTTTTCCCTGCTTTCAGCAGGGATTTGTTCTCCTCCTTTATAAATTCTGGCCTAAAGTGGAAGGTTTAAAATACATATATGCAGACAAGAGATTTATTAGTGTGATACAATCGGTGAGAGAGGACAATAATCAGGAAGAGCTTGCATACTTACTACTTCTCTGGAAAAGGAGACGGTTTTTGCAGAGAAAATAGTTTGACTAATTTCCGATCAGAAACAAATGCCTTACCAGGACACTGCAGTGATTCGAAGAAAAAGCACCTGTTTACCTCTCGGGGTTCTGCATTTCCTCGGTGACATAGTTGAGCGTGTCCCATCCCGAGTAGGAGAAGAGGGCAGAGTAGAGAGCCAGTGCAATCATCCCTGGGTCTGTTGCTGAGCCCTCGAATGGAGCTCTCAGGTTTTCCGTTTCTCCTGTACAAATGGCAGGTACCAACTGCCTGTTACATTTCAAGGATTACGACGTAGAAGGGCATTACACTAAAAGTCTCAGCTAACCAAAAGGAAAGAAAAACCCACTGCATACAGGTTTCATTTCTATTTCTAAAATTGCACAGCTTATATTTTCACTTGGCAAATAGAAAGTTTCAGTCAGACATTCAGACAGCTACACTTGTACAGGGAGACAGCAGGGGACATTTTCCTGTGTTTATTATTTGGATGTGACTTGTGTAACTCTACCAGAATTCATGGCATCCTCACCTCCTGGCATTGCCATCTAGCCTACCAAAGGAGGGAGCTGTACTAAGGCCATGCTATGCCCTGTCACCCAGGCAGAGGCAGCTGGCAAACCCAATTTCAATTCCTGAAACTGTCTCATATATCTTCCTCATATCTGTGCTTTCTTTTTCACCAGATGAATTAGTGGCCAATGCAGGGGGAACTCCTGGAAGCATGGTTCTCAGTGGGAGAACACAAAGGTGTTCCCCAAAATTAAGAGAGGAGACTTGAAAAATCTTTCCTTTCAAAATTCTCCTCTAGTTTAGCTCAATCAGTTGAGATGACAACCTACAGAATGCTGCAAAATAGACGAAATATTAATGAAACTGCGTGCGCTTTCACTGCGATGCTGGAAAGGGGAAGAAAGGCCTTACTCAGTTTGCAGAAGGAAAGTCAACTATCTAATATAAATGGAAGTGGGTTTAAGTACTAAGGAAGACAGCAACATGCTGAAACCTCTATTAGGGAAGAAAGTAAGGTCTTTGTTATAAAATGAGACAACTTCACCCTGTGGTTAAAGTAAGGAGTTTATAGATACCACAAAAGCAATTCAATCTTTAAAAAGCAGTAACTACCAGGAGACCGTTTGAACTGAGGAAGATGAAGCTACAAGATGTACACACACTTTGGGGAAGAAAATGTTTGGAAGGAACAAAAAGAAAAATCCAAAAGGACCAAGAAAAGCTTTTTTTACTAAAGACAGCTCACATTCAAAATCAGATACACTCACAGTTTTAAAACAAGAGGCATATCTGAGCACATCAGAAGGAATACAGCAGGGCTAAAATGTCATAACCGTTCTTTTCATTAAAACAGCTGCTGAGTTTAAAAGAGTGCATTGACCTGATCACAGCTTCCTCCAGAAGTCTACATCATTCCTCCTTCCAGTCCTTTCTGTATTTAAGTGCTCGTTTCTGCTTAAACGAAGCAGAGACGAGACCTTTACTACCACTAAAAGCCCTCAGAATTTTCCGTTCCTCACAATAATGTTTCCTCTCTGCCTTTACCTTCCCTGACCCCATGGAGCAACACACAAGAACCGGCGTGGGCTATGTGGATGCACGAGCAGAGGGAATGGCCCCTGGGCCAAACCACATCATGGCAGCTGCACGCCAGTGAGCGGGCTAGGAGTTTTGAATGAGTCAATTTGAAAGCACGGGTAAATTTGTGACTGTGCAGACAGGGCAAAGCTGCTATAGGGGTGACATCACGGACTCACACCTTTGTAAAACTGTAGCAGCCTTATGAGGGGAACTACTCCTTCATGTAGCTGTGGCCATTAAGCAATGCTTTTCCTCTGCATCTTCACATTCCTGCCCTTAGCACTGGGTTCGTTTGTTCAGGTCTCTTTAGACTTGAACAAACCAGTGACAACTGACATGCACGGAAAATGGCTAAACTCTCTTAAAGTCTGGTGTAGCTTTACAACATGACAGCTGATGCATTAGAACTGCAGCCAAGGAAAGGAGGCCAGCAGACACAGAAAAGCAAGTACGCTCATTAGGTTTTATAAGCTAGTTTCAGCAGGAGAAAAAGACAATTTCTAAACTGAAGAGGGAAACTCACCTTGATTTTAACTGAATAAAGATACAATGGCTATTTAGGAAAGTCATGGGAAAGGAAAATGAAGAAACCTTAGTAACTAAGCAACAGAGCTAGAGTTGGAAGAGACTTCACTGTACCAGAGACCCAAATTAATAAAATCAAACCTATTGTCATATGCAAAGATCAGAGGTAGCACCGGAATAAACTAGTCTCCAGCTTTTCAGTGTATTCAGTTCAGTCCAGTTATTGCTGATACAGTGTGGCTCATCTGTCCTGTGATGTCTTATGGTACCACAGTGATTCACAGAACCGCAGTATTACAGTTTTTTTCCCTTGTTTCTAGGACCCAGCACGCCCTCTCACCAATGAAGGAAAGGACGAATTCCTCCCTCCCCCATCCTCTCCCCTCACAGGGTGCTGCAGCGGCTCTCTGCCGCGGGCAGGGCAGGGAGAGCGAGGGGTGAGGAGCCATGCGGAGGACACGTCCCGCAATTTCTGCTGTGCTGTCCTGTCACAGGACAAGCAGCAACGCTAACCTTTAGCAAGCATGAGTCAGAGACACTGAGGCGACTTTAAACTACTTAGCACTAAATGGGTGTTAATTCAGCTGCTATTTGCTATTCAGCCTGAGCAACACAGAACTTGGTGTGTGTTGGTTTGCCACACTAAGAGTAGAAGAATAATTAAACCTCCACTGCTTAACAAGCCATAAAATTCCTCTAATCTTCCCATGGCAGACAGTTTTTTCCTGAATAAATAACCCCTCATATGTCTTAAGGAGTCTGATCTTCCTGCACAGATTTTGAAACTCATACACGGTTCATTTTTAAGAATTTAACTAAATGAAAAATATTCTTACCTTTACCAATTTTGTAAAGGCCAACAGATATCACCAAGATAAGAGCCATAACTTTTGCATATGTGAAAACATCTTGTACACGGGTTCCCCACTTCACATTAACACAATTAATAAACGTTAAGGAACCTGTAGAGAAAAAGAATATGCATGAGAGGAGCACTGATTTTTTATATCACATAAAGCACATTTCAAATACATCCTTCCAGATACCACCTCTCTTTCAAGAAATAAAACAGAATCAGATTTCACCATTTTAGGACCACCTAGATTTACTAAAATGAATGAAATGACTGATTTAAAAGTTACACAATATTTTTTTTGAGGATATTGTTTTCATGACAGTAGGTATGATAAAACACATCAGATTTTGAATTTTAGGACTAACTCCTGCTCCTTTTAAAGAATCCTTAAATTTTATTAAAGCCAGCAGAATTGCTCACATGCAGAAGGTGAGATTTCTCTAAATCTTTTATTTGCACTGAAGTTTTTCCTGAGTTCTCCCTGCCAATTTGAGCTCTAGTCTACGTACAGAGTAAGGACAGCTTCTGCACTGAAAAGTTTGGATGCAGTTGACAAGATAATGGATTGAGCCAGGCCAGCATGCTGTTACTCTGTGCCCATGGCTTAGTAGCTGTGCCATTCAAGTCTGAAGACCCCAAGTCTGAAGATTCCAGAAGTACTTACTTACAGAGTTCTCTCCAGCCTCAATTTTGACAGAATCTAATAGAAATAACAAAGTAGTGTGGTTGCAGACAGTGGGTGGGATCAATTAATTCTCCTTTCCTCCTTCTGCCATATTCTTTGCATTCAGTTTTCTCACAGAATTGAGACCCTGATGAGTGGATAAAGTGCTGTGCCGAGTGTTGGTTCTTGGCTCGCGGCAGGTCCAGCCAGGGCCCGATCCGCGTGCCCACCTCTGCTTGCTCTAGCACACACACACACACACAGCATCACGGGCAACCTGTCTCTCTTGCAACTCCATAATTCAAAACAGAGGTAGACGAAGACAGGAAAGGGTATGCATTGGTACCAGGTACAAAGCCCAGCTGCTGGAGAAGACAGTAGGCCAAATGCGGCATGGGAGGTCCAGAGCACTCTCAAGCATAGATGAGAATGGGCTATTTCTTCTCTAGCAGTTTTGTTGGTCTTTCCTTCTGTTTCTTTCACTTGCCTTTAATCTACACTTCAGTTTTGAAAGGAAGAAAAAGGGTTTTATAATGCTTAAAATGAAAACCATTTAGAAACCTTTCTATATAGTGAGGAAATTAGCAACCAACCACAGATGCTCACAGAACTTCTTGCCTTCGTTAGCACAAGTGACTCTGCATATTTGACAGTGTCCTGTCAGCTGTCAAGGTAATAATAGACCCATTTACAGAAACAGGACCTGATTTGCCCCCAGTATTTCCTACTAATATACCAATGTTGTGCAACAGGGACAGAATTTTGGTTTTATTCTGGGATTGAAAAAATCCAGAAGGTTATATAATGATTGTTGATGCCTAGTGTCAGGTTTGAATACGATTTTAAACCTCTCTGTAAATAATGACTTCTGCAAACCTTGCTCTAGTAAATGTGGCATACACATTGAAATAAGATTTTATGCTCTATTAAAAACATCTCCTTAGCAGAACTTAACCATATACCTCTTTCTTAAAAGTACAGTAATATATATCAGTAACTGTTAGAATTGTAAGTCTATGTCTTGAAAGAAAACTATAAAGTAAGTGTTGATTTAAGGTTTTAATACTGAAGATTTAGGAGTCATTTGTGATGCTGTAAAGTGCTATTTGAAACACTGCAAAGGATATGTTTACTGATGTGTATATGACACATAACATGTATTGTGCTGCAGAGTGTAATTAAATTCAAGACAATGAGATCTTCCCATGGAATTCCCAGTAAATTCTAGTAAATATATATATATTTAAATAAGTTTTCTCCACTATATTAGTGAAATGCCAATTAAATCCATGCTCCTGAGCCTTATCAAAATTGTTCAAGCTAGGAATAAATTTGCTATCTGACACTGCTAAATTGCATCTCACAGTTAATATAATACACTGCAATTTTCCCTGCAATCTGGGCTGTTACTCAAAATGCTAAGCCTAGGCAGTGGTGAGGCAACTAATTTGCTGTATGAGAAAGCAGCAGCTTTCCAGCCACACCTGGGGCATCAGCTGAGAAATCAGAGGTGCTAGAGCACAAAGCTGATTCACATGAAGACCTCAGCAAGAACAACTAAGAAAATGAAGGCTTAAAGAAACATCAGCATTTGAAGACTGCTTCTCTTAAGTGTTAGGATTTCATGAGGTGCACCTAGAACACCGGGAAAAGAAATTTTGATCTAATAAATAACTGTTTTCCTGTGCAAGCAGAGAATTTCAGCTAACAAAGTCTTTTGGAATAGGGTTAGTTGCCTTTTAGACTGCTGAGTGGTCATGATGGTCTCAAGTTCTGCCATGGAGCCTTTTCAGAAGTGAAATTCCTCTGCACAACAGTGGCAAGAGTCAGGGCTACAGAGGAAACACCTTCTCAGAATTGTCAGTATACATTATATTATCTTAAGTTAAAATTACTTATCCTTTTGGAAGCTTTTGTTGAGTTGTACAATTTAAGCTGTTTTTAAAAGATCATGCTATAGCACAGCCTAAAAGGAACACGTACTCCATCTTGACAAATCCACATTTGTAAGGAAAAGAATTTGCAGTTCATCTACTGGAGGACAGATTTGTAATGCTTATCCCTGTGGTCACCTAAGACATACAGTCAAGATAAAGTCAACTCTGCGGAGTGTCTGATTACACTACACAATTTTTCTAGAGACAAAATTTGTATTAGGCAGAGTATTTTTAATGACATATGAAATTTAAGATTTTTGTTCATTTTTTGTGATTTGCAAGAAATAGGGGAGAGAGAACATGGACCAAATGTGGGCTGCGAATTAGGTCGATGATCCGTAGAGATGTATGTATCTTTAATCAGCAGTCATAGTTACCCCCAGCCAAATTGTTGTAATTCTCCTCTGCCCTCTAATAATCCTAGCCCCAAATAAAATCCATCGGAATAAAAGATTATTAGTTCCTAGGAACATGTTTTAGAGAGGCAGTAATTATTTTCACAGAAGGTGAAGGAATAGAAATTCAGAAAAATCCTCTGGGCACCTGCAATTACAGTTCTTAACTTCTAGGAATCATAACTTTACTTACAAATACAGGCAGCTGCAATCAATCTGACTGCATCATATGGCGGCTCACAATGAGGAAAAATTGGTTGAACAATATAGTTAGCAAACGTGATTGCTATCACTGCCTGGGTTGTTGGTTCAATAATTAGCAAGGAAGACCACAGTCTAATGAAGGCCACAAAGGCACCAAATGCTTCCAGGATATAGGCATAACTGGCTCCAGATTTAACAATGGATGTTCCTAATTCAGCGTAACACAAAGCTCCAAACAGCGAAAACATCCCACCAAGCGCCCAGATGACTAGAGAGAGTCCATAGGAAGCACTGTACATTAAAACACCTCTGGGTGATACAAATATCCCAGAGCCAATCATGTTCCCTACAATTAAAGAAACTCCGTTTAGTAATGTGATTTCTTTTTTCATCTGCATTTTTTCATTTGTGTCTGCCATATTGTCCATTTCAGCTTTTCCATCCTTAGTTTTGGTTTTTTTATTGCAGCATGTTCGCCAGGGGGCCGGCATCCTCAACTATCATTACCTGAAAACAAGAACAGAGAACATTTTATGTAATGCACATGGCATCAGAGACACAGATAAGATAATCAGCATAGAAGGCATAAATGGTACAAAGAGCAATTATTTTTCCTGGTTTTATCTTGCAGTCCAGGAACCACGTACTAGTGGATTTTCTTAACTTTCACTGTTCCATACCTTTGTAATGGATAAATGTGAGGCCACTGTCTTTGGTTATGGATGCTAAATCTTTCATGAACTCTGAGTTCACTTTTATTGTTTATCTTGAATTGTAATTCTGTGTTATGTTATTGAAGTTATCTTAGGAAAGAAAGAGACACTGTACCCCTGGAAACATGTTCTAATACAGCTGAAGTGTCCCCCACAGATATACCTCTCCCTAAATTTTTCTCTCATCCCAGGAAGAACTTTACTTCATTATTTGTTTCATCAAATCGCATCCACCTGGAAATTATCTGCTGAGGAACACAAGAGAAAAGAGAGTAAAAGATACTCAAGAACTCCAGCCTCAGGAGGTTAATGTTAATGTGATGATAAAGAAAAGAGCCTTAGCTGTTCCTAGAGATGAGATTGCTGCTGCAGTGAATAATGCAGCTTGTTTAGTTATTAACCTCACTTGACTTCTGGGTAGAAGCCACTAGCATGCATAGGGATTGAGTTTCGAACACCTGTTCCTGGAACACTTTTGTATAAGGGAGTCCAACAAAACACGACTGTAAAAGCTTCCCACTCCGGTGCTTGCAAGGCAGGATCCAAGTATGCTGGGAGCTGGGAAAAATGACGTAACTGCGTCGCTGCGTCGATAAATCAGCCTTGTGCACACATCACACCGCTCTGGGGCTGAGGTCCCAGAGGTCCCTTGAGGGTGGGGAAGGGAAATGTAACAGCCGGGACTGCAGGGACTGTCTCAATTCTTTGGTCTTGCTGACTCATAATGATGCTTACTTAGAACAATGACTGTTTTTTGGTGCCTGTCTCAAAAGAAATTTATTTCTTCTTCCCTTCCCCCCTCCACACACACTCTAAAACACTTCCAGAGAAAAATTCCTCAAAATCCTATGAGCTAAAGCCAAGTTCTCTGAGTAGAACAAACTTCCTCCACGCAACACTGGCCAAAAACATTTGATCACAAATTTATGTTGTTAAAATGTGGGTCAATGGCCAGTTTAAAACAAACAACCCACTCTCGCCAAACTTTCCGAACAGTTTGCTTTCCTTTGTAAAGTATGTCTGTTTTAGCAGCCCTGAATAATTTATAATTATATGTGTTCTTTTCCAGCTTTTTTTGGTGCAACTCAGTTTCCTAGTTGATCAAATAACTAATGAGGCCTGATGAGGATTAAAGATTAAAAGATGTCAAACCCTCTTCAAAGATTAAATGCTTTTCTCATCCCAATGGCACTTTCTCTAACCGCAGGAGCACTGTGGGAACAGTGGAGTAAAGTTAAGTATTAATTTTTGCCATAGGTGTTCAAGCATCACTGCTGAGTCTCCCATCTTTTGCTGACCTCCTCTTCACACACAGATGACTCCTCTTACTTCTCACTTTGTGCCTCTAAGAATAAAAAACATCACCTTAGTCTGGGGGGAGGAATTTCAGGCATCCAATACACCAGGCATGTATCTTCCTTAAAATTCCTGATATGCATTCCTGGTTTCCTACCACTAACACAGTTTTTCTGATTGTGTGAAAGGAGGGGGAAAAAAGTCACTCCCACACACACTGAAATATGAGCTAATACTTCCAGAACGTCCTGGCACTTTTTCTGCTCTCCATGGCTACGTGAAATGTTGGTAGAAACCACCTCCCATGATCGCAGCTGTCTGGAGAGCCCATCAGGACAGCAGCATGCTAGAAATTTGGGCAGAACTCTGTATTAATACTACTTTGGCAGCATAGCTGGTTTAAAATCACCTTGTGCTTTTTGTGTCTGATCTGGGAATTTGTTTTTTTATTTATTTTTAAATGTGGGTCATTCAGAGCTCTGGCTCTGAGCCAAAATGCACAAATGTTTAAGTGGGTACAGCTCAAAGGGAGTGAGAATTTAAAATGCAGCTGTTCCCAAGGTGATGTGAATGTGGAGCTATGCAAGTAGTGATAAAAAAAAAAATGGCTATCAGTTTTCCTGAAATGAAGTCTCACCAATAAATGAGATAAAGTTATTTTCCTGTCAAGTAGGATACATAATGCAATTGGTAGGTTGTCACTAGTACAGGTAACTTGTGTACATGATATCAAACCTGAACTTTGATGTCTAGTGCAGATGACCCGGTAGCTAAAGGGAATTTGAGCATTTAAACTGGCAATGCTACTTGAGTCTAGTAGAACTTTTACGATCTGTAGCTTTCATGAGAGCACAAAGGTAAAGATTAAATTATTTTCTTAAGTAACACAATGTTTTGCACATTTTTTCTTCTCTCTCATGCTAATAAAATATTACTTCAGATCTCTAAAAATGTGTAACCAGAGCTGTGTAGGGAAATATTTCTTTCATAAATAAGTGACTGTGGATGAAACCATTTTGAAAGAAAAACAATTAGAAGAAGAAACAGTTCAAACTTCTGTACTTTGAGAGATGTCACATTAGCAAAACACTTAACCAGACCCTCAATTAAGTCCACGAATAGGTACAGCCTCAGAATCAAAGGATAAGAGATTCAGTTTCCATAACCAAGATGTGTAACTTCACTGTAGTTAAGTTACCCCAATTTATATCAGCTGAAAATCTGCAAGAAAGTAGCAATTTGAGAACAAAATCTTTTGAACGGCTTCTGCCTGTCCTGTCCCCCCCCACCCCCCCAAGCCAAAAGCAAAATTCCCACTAGCTTTGACAGTGCACTGATTTCATTCAGTGGGGTCACAATGTTGAAGTTGTTATTGATTTCTTTATTCAGGACTATGTCTTCCTTAAATAAACAAGGTTTGACTGAGGCAGGACTCATGGTAGTTCTTAGAAAAGTTTTCCTGCTATTAAGAAAATTAGCAGAATATAGGAAATAGTCTCCTGTACAGATCTTCCTGTATAATAGCAAAAGGACAAGAATTTTTTGTCAAATGTGTAAACAATTTACTGCTGTTACAATCCAGGCATTGATGAAAACAATTTGATGATATGCCCAATGTCTGCTGCCGTGGTTTAACCCTTTCCCTCAGGTTCTTTGTGTTCTGGCATTCTGCTTTAGCATGGTTAGGTATTTAACGGCTAACCCTACTGCCAGAATAAAACTTTATGGCATCAAAAATTTAAGTACGGGTATTTTAGTAGCTCTTGGGTATAAAGCCTGAAGAGCAAGACATAAAAGCTTCCTGACGTGAAGGAAGATCCCTGCTCTCTTGGTCCCCATGGACTGTGACAAGCAGAAAGAGCTATTGCTTTCTGGAAATCAGCGATTCAGACAGGCATCAACATGCCGATGTGCCTTAGAGGCTGCAGCAGGCTAAATGAAACAGCTGCAGACACTTGTTTGTGCCTTGTGTCAGCAAGTGATCTCTACTACAGAACTTCAGGACCCTGTTTTCATGCAGGTTCTGCTCTTCCTTAGGGGCTCCCTCAACAAAT